>CAUOFW020005084.1:0-28542 GCA_963454935.2 Ilex paraguariensis
CTATAAGTTAACTTTTGATTAAATATATATGGAAATTATTGTTAGTTCTAATTAGGTATGTAGTTTCAAGCATGTAAATTTTATTTGTTTTCAATTTAAAATTATGGGATCTTGATTATTAAAGCTGACTTTTTTTCATCTCTTTATTGAAATTTATTTTCACACGAATCTTCATATAGGTAATATTTTGTTGAGCATGCATGCGAAGTGGTGTATTAAGAATTCAATTTAGGTTGTCAGCTTAATGTGTGTCCATATTCAATGCTTGATTTTTTGTGTTCATGATCAATTTTTTATTTCTTTAAATGGTAGGCACTGATTATTGTTTTTCAGTTATGTATACAGGTTGATATTTCCATTATCTCCTATTTTCAAAGGAAGCTCTAACGAAATTTTATAAAAATAACGGGTTATTATTAGATTGATTAAACTTTCTTTAATTACATGATATAAAAAATAACGTATATCAACTTAATGGAATTTGCGTGGGTTTTTATTTATTCTGTGTTTAGTATGGTGAATTAATTTCACGTTTATGGGGATATCTTTGGTTTGTGCTGATTTTTTTGGTTGTTAGAAATGGATCGCTAATTATGGGGAACTGTTTCGTTTGTTTTTTAATTCTATATACAGGTTGTTATTCCCATGGTCTCCAATTTTTAAAGGAAATTATGTTGAAAATTTTAAAAATATCGAGTTATTACTAGATTGATTGATTTATGTGACCAATTTTTTTTTTACTAGATTGATTTAACTTTCTTTAATTAAATGAAATGAAGAATAACTTACATCAAATTAACCAGACTTGCGTGGGTTACAAAATACGTAGAGGCATTGGTTGTGTCTTAGTTTGCTCTTTGCGTGTTTGTTATATTTGTCCCAAGTTTAATAGTTTGGTTTATATTGTACCGTACTTTCAGGTACGAGTTATCTCTAATTTTATACATAGTTTGTAAAATGTGATCATTATAAGAACAATACTCGTTACTGTACAACAGAAGATACAGACCCTTATAATTGGGATCCTAGTAGTTTGGTGGATATTCTCATGGGAATGTTTTGGAGATTATTATCATAATAAATAAAAATGAGGAATACTATGTTTATAAAATTCTATAAGAAATCTTTCGTTCCGAAAGATATGACAGATTCATCATTATCAAATAAAAATGGGACCTATTTATCTAACTCTAGTATTTATTTGAGATCTTTTTTTCTTTTTACGCTATTGGAATAGAGGAGTGGGGGCAAGGAAGAGTGCCGTATATATTTTGATAGACTCTCGTCGGTGGGATTATAAGGTCTCTCTGATCACGCCTGAAACACTTTGGGACCAGACCTAATTAGGTTAGCATAGCGGTTAACTACTAAGTTTTAATAAGAACTCTAAGACTCAAACTCCCAACATCAAAGTTAGGAGTAAGGGCACTACCCCACTAGACCACCCTACTTTATAGTTTTTATTTGAGATCAAAGATCTAATATACAAATTTGATAAGTCTATCATCATCTATCAATATGGATAATTCCCAATTATCCTAAAAGGGATTGTTAGGTGTCAAACCCCAATTGACCACACAACTCACTTTATTCTGATTAGCCAATATTTCAGGTACTTTCCATTGCAAGAGCTATTTCAATTTTAGTGTCGCACCGCAACTAGATGGCAAAATGATATGTGTTACTTACAATGAGAAAAATGCAGGATTTAAATTCCAAAAATCATTAAGCCCGTCATTTGAGTAATGTTATTGAGGATATTACTGCGGTACCATTTAATTATAAAATATTTTCTTTAATTTTGGGTAATTTATAATTCACTTATTTAGATTTTAATTTCAACAAATAGTCCTTTTTAAATTTGAATATTTTGCATAACACCAATAGTTATTTTTAGATAATAAAAAATGACAAAAAATAGATATGTTAAACTTACGTGATTCTTACTTTATTTAAAAGAGATCATTACCATTATTATACCTATTTTTTCCCTGTACCAAATATCCATACTTTCTCCTTTACACTTACATGCTTCCATCCCCCCTTACAGTAGATGGTTAACTTTCGTCCGCATTCACCTTCAAGTAGAAACCCTCTATTCTTTATGATGAGTCAAAAACGAATGTGTTTTTTTTTTTTTTTGTCTTAACTTTTTCGTTTTCTTATATATTAGTAACAAAATTGATATCTCAAGAAAAAAATATGAGAAAAAAATGTACAAGACAGGGGTTGTAATAGTTCTTTTAGATGGTCAATCATTGTTGTTAGTCAATTTAATCTAATTAAAACTTGAAAGGGATAACTTGAAGCATTTGAAACCACGTAGAGCTAATTGCAAAAAAGAGGCATAATTGGAGGGGACAAATTGTAATTAACCCTTAAAAAAAATTTGGTTATTATATTAAACTAGATTTATAGTGGCAAGGTCGGCTTAAGATGATTGGAGGCCTAAAATGACCGATCTAATTGAAGCCTTTAATATTTTTTTTAAGTGATTTGTTTTTTAAATGTACAAAATTATCAATTAAATATTTATATTAAATTAATGGTAATGTTTTATTTTTAGTTAATAGTATGATTAGTTTATTTAATCTTTCTTATAACACAATTAATTTTATGATTTGATCAAATTTTTAGGTTTCAATAGTATTGCTCTTTGAAAAAGAGAAGTATAATGATAATGTCTCAATTTTGTTAAATCAAATGTGTCTTTTAGTTAATCGTTTGGGATTGGTGTTACATTCCCCCCCCCCCCCCCCCCCCCCAAACATAGACTTCTATAAGATTATTTTTATTGAACTTGAACTTTTATAAAACATAAAATATTAATATGCACGATACTTCATAGGGAAATTGAGACTTTATTTTTATTTTACAAAGAAAAAAATTTAGGGCCTTATTTTTTCGGGACCTAAGGCCACCGCTTTGATGGACTTAGGCCCCAGCCGACCATGTATAGTCAGAGATTTTAGTTTGATTAATTTGTAGTGATTGATAGTAAACATAATGAAATAACATAAAATAATAAAATGAGAAAATTTTACACGTCCAATTTTTTTTAGGCAAAAAATAGACATGTATTGAAAAATTATTTTTTGATAATATAGTTAGAGACGGGTGTTGAGTCAAATTAAGCATGCACTAATTCCACACGCAACAATCACTGGCAGATTGACGTTACTACCAAATCTGAGTTTTTTAGGACACCTTTAATTTCCTTTAATGGGTGATTGATTTTCCAATACTTTTTCATTTGTCCAATCTCTTATTGATCGTATGAAATCCGGTTTGGTGCTAAACCATGGGTTAGGTAGGCCCAAGGGGACAAGTCTCTATCATGGTCCAACATGCCATCAGCTATTTCTGCAGCCAAAAAGGACTAATTGATCTAAGAATATTAACCACTTAAATTTTTATTTTGAATTTTTTTTGTCTAAAGTGCGAGGAAATGTTCTTCTACTCAAATGATATTTCGTGGGTTTTAGTTGTAATTCATTATTAGATACTGTTATTAAAATACACCCTTAGTCCATTTCTTTTTCGCTTCTTAACCAAACAAACATGATGTTCTATTGTTTTTTTTAATTAGACAAAAACATGATGTTCTAGACGTCTCCCTTTTATCATCCATCCACTTTTGTGTTTTACCAAACCAACCATTAGTTTCTTTTATTATCCTAGAAGAGCAATTGACAAGCTCAAGCTCTTTGTTGTTTAGCTTCGGTTAGCTAAATGACTTTTTTAGTCCAATGATGTGGGCTAATTTTTATAAATATGTGGTTCAAGCTTTTGCTTGGTTGCCAAGAAATTAATTCTAAAATGTGCCCTAACTTTTCAAAGTAAAATCGGACACCCATACATACAAGAATGTACACAAAGGAAAGAAGACAATATGACTGTCTCTAGGCCACTTTTATTTTTTGTGACGATTGTTGAAAATTATAAATTTCGTAATTTTATCAATAAGTTTATGCGTGTACCTTTTAAGAAGTGGAGTCTAATTTAATTGAATTTTTTGTCATGTAATCCAAACTATTTTTTTTATATATAATTATATCACCTCTTGTATCTTGCACGTTACCTAATCGAAGCCGAACAAGAGCTATTATTTTTCTCATGGGTAAATTTAACTTTTCTTCTATAGAATCCACCACACCCACCACGGATAGTGAACCAAAAACAATGACTAAAAAATCCAACTCTTCTTTCATCCACAATTATATAACAAAATACATATTCATAGAAAAAGAGAAAGTGATTGTTTTTAGTTCATTGTCTTTAGTTTACAAAATCATTCGTCAATCTAAATAAAGATCTTTTAGAAATTTTATAAAACACAATCAAATCATATCTAAATTTTAAATATCAAACAATAGATTCAAAAAGAGGGAGAAAGTGTTTTTAGTTAACTCTCATTGAGTTTGCCGTCTTGTAGTTCATCGTCGGTGGTAGTGGTAGTGGTAGTGGTGGATGGTGATAGTAGTGGTAATAAATATAATGTGGAAAAACATTAAGCGATATAGTTTAAGTTTTTAAAAAACCTCATCTATTAAGGGTATTTTTGTCAACCTCCTATATATGTATATTGTGAATTATTTTTAATACTCATACATTATGGCTGTAATAATAATAAGAGACGTAAACTGTAGCTAAATTTGAACGAGATAATAAAATATTAACATAATTAATTGTTATTTAACACAACGTATGACTTCTAATAAAATAAAATAAATTAACTAAATCTAAACTAATTGATCACCCATAATATTTTCAATTAGGATGTCAGAGGCAAAGATTGGCTCTTATATGTCCCTCTGGTTCGGATTTTATTTAATTTTATTTTTAAAAAATACTATTTACACTTAATTTGAGGACTTAATTTAGACATCTTATCAACTATGACTATTTTTTTTTTTTGGATTGAAACGATAGAAATTTTATTAAGAAGCTAAATCTGATAGAAGAGATAGTATCAAAAAATTTGGTGCCATTTCTTTCTAAAACATCAATATTTTCACCTAATTTGACCTTTCGAGCAAGTTGGTGAGCCACATGATTTCCTGATCGTCTAACAGTGGATAAAGAATAAAAAATAAACATGCGAAGAAACTGCTGCACATATGCAATAATAGTGCCAATAGGAGAAGAATCTTCCGAATTATCGTCAATCCTCTTCGTGATTACATAAGAATCCCCTTCTGACACAATCTCATCACACCTAATTTGCTTAGCAAAAAGCACAGTTTCCCTTGAAGCCATTGACTCTGCAGTTTGCGCTTCTTCCAAACCAATTAACTTCTTAGACAACCCAACAATGAAACTATGTCTATTGAAATTGGAATCCCTCTAACATTAAAACTGGCAATTAATTCAATAAATGAATTAAGTTAGATATCTCTCCAACTTAATAGAAATTTATGCTTAATCAAAATCAAACACATTTTTTTTTTTATTATAAAATCAAACACAATTTAAAATTGAGAGATTCCGAACAAACAGACAATCCATGAAGCTAGAGTCCGAGACATTCAAGTCACCATCCAGTTCCCAAAAAAATACACCCAGTTTAGGAAAGAAAAAAAGGGGGAATCTTACTTTATACCCCCAAAAAATATAATTTTCTTATTTTATACCCAAAAGAATGAGATTTTTTATATTATATCTTAAATATATTAAAAGCGATGCAATAAGTCCCTTTAATTACCTTCTGGTGCTTATTCTATCAAAACTCATCCCATTAAAGTGGATGAAATAAATAACAAAAAGTAATAGAATATCACATTGCAACACTTTAATAATTCTTGATGTAAAACAATTAATCTTTTAAGGAATAAAGTAAAAATTATTAAATCTTTTAGATGTCAAGTGCAATTCTCCAAAGAGAAAAAAGTCATTAGCCATGCGTCCTTAGCCATAAACTTACGTCCCCATTGCTCTCCGCCTCTCACTGTGTCTTCTCACCTTAGCCTTCGTATACCAATGGAGGGGAGGAGAGAGATGGAGAACGGATCGCCGAGATGGGGTTTTCGAGGGAACGACGAGTTGAACATGGCCTCGGAGATCACAATCAGAGGTATGCTCAACTTGTTGATGAGAAATCTCAACGAAGCAGACCACAGAACCACCATTCCTCTCGGCCACGGCGACCCCTCGGTGTTTCCGTGCTTCCGAACCACTTCCGTAGCCGAAGACGCTATCGCCGACGCCCTCCGGTCGGGGAAGTTCAACGGTTATTCTTCTACTGTCGGTATTCTTCCGGCGAGGAGGTACTTAATTTTAATTTTGTCACTATCTTACATCTTTTAATACTCATCTTTTCTTTATAGCTCGTTATCATACCGATGGCATATGTATTTTTTTCTTACTTACTCATTATGTACCTCCACGCTAACAAATCTAACTTCAGAGCATTTACCAATATATATATATATATACTAGTTATAATTCGTGCTTTCAGGCACTATAAAATATAAAATTCGAGCGTCTAAAAAATTAATCTCATTATATTAATTTTTTTAAAAATATATTAATTATAAATTAATTAAATATTCAATGATTAAATATATAATAGAAATGAGTGATGTGATATTTTTAAAAAATAAATATATAAATGATTAAACATATGATACAATAAGTGATGTGATTTGACGTTTGAATTTGACAAATGGATGATGAATGATGTAAGTGAGTGATGATGATTTTATGGGAGAAAATATGACTGGAACAAAATTCAAACACACTCCTATTTTATTATATAAATATACATATATATATATATATATATACACACACAGTATTTGCCACTCAAAACACATAATTTTTCATAATTGAGCAACACTAACGGTACAGGGGAGTTTAGAAGGCCAATAAACTGAGCTCATACACCGTCACCAAAATGTTTTGGTTTTTTTAGAGGCCCCGGAGGCTTGCCCTTTCCTCTTTTCTGCAATATCACTTATATGAGTAGACTGGAGCTGACGCAGCAGAACAAAGGAACACAAATAACGTTATGATTCTAGGTGTATAAAATGTACACACTTTAAATCCATAGAAAAAGGAACAAGAGAATATCTCAAAAAGAGATATATTATTCAATAAATGATCTGTATTACATACGAGCATAAATAAAGAAATAGCCAAAACCATAATTGTCCCCACGTAAAATTCCTAATTATACAAAAATTATCAAAAATGAAAAATTACAATTTAACTAATTAACATAAAAACACGTGTCATCTGAAATCCAATCCAACTGACGGCACTGAATTTAAAATCTTTTATGATTTATTATTAATTTTTAAATTCTTTCCTAAAACAACAAAAAGGGAGTTTTGAGCGCTTCAACGATGGAATTTGATCCAAAAATGAAGGTGTTCATGGCTAAGCCATGAGTCTTGATTGTTGGCCCGATCCAAATCAAACACCACTACTCTCAATTAATTATGGGTCCGGTCCATTTTGCCTTTATTATCACTTTTTTTGCTTTTCTATGCACCGCGGTCTTCCTGCTCTAAGTAATTAGCACGAGCAACCACTTGTTCTACAGCAGGAGCTTATCTCAATGTACTTTTGCCTTTTTTCCCTTGTATACATCTGCATTAGTAGACTGATATTTGAATTTAAGAGTATTTGTAATAGTGGTTCTTGCTATTTTTGACATTACTTACCATATGATTGCCCAAATATTGATATAGAAGAAAATCAGTTCAATAAACAGTATGATCATGCCTTCATGGAACCCAACAAGCTACATCACACTGTTATCCACCATGAATTGACAAGAACTCAAGAATATTAATTATACATCTGATGCAAAATTATCAATATAAATAATGTTATAGTTTGGAAAACACAATTTATATTGGTTTCTCAAATGATTAGTAAGCTCCAATGGTCAAATCTAGGACGGGCCTATGGTACCTGGCTACTGCCAGCTTTTAAAACCTCCTTTAATTCCCCAAACCCTTGAACTGTAAACACCAAAAAGAGTTACTCATAGAAATTACATGGCTGATCATTTATATTTAGGGTATGTTACCACTTAAATCAACCTATTTAAAGATGAACTTTTGGCAAAACTATCACTGAACTCTGTTTTGACAACTTTATAGACTGATGTCCCAAGATGTTTTGATAGTTAGATCGTAATGTTTGTAAGGGTCAATTGATCATTTCTATTGAAGCCTACATAAGGAAATTCAACACCATGATGTGGGTAATGATTCTATGCACACTTGATGTCGTATTCGGATGCTAATAGGCAATGTACAACTACATCTAAAGACCAAATATCTCATGGCATTTACATTTATTGTGAGTAATTATATTTAAAGGCATAGTTGTTAATATCATATAAAACGCGATACAATCTATATAATACGTTGCAATACATGAAGAAAATGATATGTATCGCTTAAGAGTATCAGTTTGCATCGTATCATTCTGTTGGAGTTAGCAAGCTAGTTTATTAGGATTATTTTTTTCTTTTTTATCCTTATTATGACTTTTATTTTTTGACTAGACCACAAGGATGTTTAGGTCACTTTGTAATATTATTTGGCTATATATACGGGGTTTTACTCTTAGTTGGGTATTCCTTTTCACTCACATCTATTTCAAGTTGGTATTAGAGCCACCAACCCTAACCCTAACCCTAGCCTCCGCCAAACATTGCTACCAGCTAGATGAAAGACACAACCAACACCCATTGACTGTGAACACTGAAATCAGGTACCATTCCACCGACCGCCTCTGCTTTAACTCTATTAAACTCCATTAAACCAGTAACTCCATTAAACCAAACAACTCCATCAAACCAACAACTCCACCGACCATTACTCCATTAAACCAGTAACTCCATTCAACTCAATCACCGACCAGCATACTCCACCGACTAGCGACCGACCCAGACAACATACTAGTCAGCCCATCATCCACTGACTGCCCATCCTTTTCAGCCCATCCACCGACAGGCAATCTAGCAACCAAACCCCACTGACTGCCCATCCTTTTCAGCCCATCTACCAAACTAGCTCCATTGTGTCGAAGACATACCCAGCTCAACATAAAACCCAGCCCATTGTCCAACCTAAAACGCAGCCCAACCAACCCACAGCTCAGCCCACTGTTTAGCCTTTGACCAACCCAGTGCCCAAGCAACACCAAGTTCGTGCTCAGGCAGTCCCAGTGCTAGTCTGTCATGCCTTTGTGCTTCTCATTCTTTGTCGCAGTGTCATTATCTATTCGTACCACTGATTTCTTTTTCCTAGGGGTGCAATATTTAGGATCTTTTTAAAAGGGGTCGGATCCTCTTCTTTGTTGATCTGATTTTGATTCAATAGATCAATTATATATTTACTGAATTTTTGGGCACCATGACCTGATTATTTGAGAGCTTTTTGGACCTTCTTTATCTGTCGTTACGATTCGACTGGAGGTATATTGTTCTCCCTTATTTTATTCCTCTATTTATCTTAGAATTATTTTTCTGTCACGAGTGCCCTAGTATTGTTGATGATATGACTACTACTAAGGGACTTGAGACCCTTACTGTTGACACCTCTACCGTTAAGACATCTATTAGTAATTTTACTTTTATGTTTGACCAGTATATAGTACCTACTGATACAGTTGCATTACCAGCATCACTGATTATGATTTCTCAGAAAGTTATATCACAGTTATTGAATGGTCGTAACTTTGCTGAGTGATCTCGTTCATTCCAGCTTTTCTTAGGTCATGTAAGGAAGAATGGTTGGCTGACGGGATCTCACCCGAAGCCAGTTGATGACGACCCTGGATATTCTGCATGGTTCATTGAGAACTGCGTCATTCTTGGATAGTTATTTTGCTCAATTGAGCCACCTGTTTGTAGGATTCATTAGTTTCATAGCTCTGTTTAGAAGTTATGGAGCACATTATCAGAGATGTATTCCTAGTTAAGATGACGAGTTCTTGTTTATGAGATTTCTTAGGAGCTATCATATGCTCGATAGGGAGATATAACCATTCAAGATCATTATGGCTATTTGACCCAACGTTGATTTGAGTATGAAACTCTACGTCTTCTTACTTCTATTTCGAGGATTGAGCCCGAGGGAGCAGCATTCTTGCATACTCGAGAGTAGGAGAATGAGATTCACAAGTTTCTTATGGGGTTTCGTGATGAGTTTGAGGGGCCTCGTTCCTAGATCTTGTCCATGTTGAGACTTTCTTCTCTTTATGAGGTGTATGTGATAATTGAGCAACATGAGCACTGTGTCTATATTGCATCACTTCTAGTTGCGGCCTTGACTCCTTCAGCTGACCAGATGGCCCTTGTAGCTGCTGTAGGGTCTTGTTCAGGATCCTTAGTCAGGGGTGGACAGCGCTCAGACTAGCGCCGTTAGAGTGCCCCAGATTAACGTAGCCAGGGTGGTCCTCGTTAGTGTGATTATTGTGGCCAACCAAGACATCTCAGGGCTACTTGTTGGAAGCTCCATCCAGAGCTTAAGTCGCCTCCTCGCGGTCGTACTACTGCTATTGCTGAGGTACCACCACCTACTACCACTGCTCCTCTTTGGCAGAGTGACATAGATGCTATCACTTTTCAGTTGGATATATTTATGACTGCCCTGACTTCTCAGGGTCCAACTACTGCTACTGCCACCAATACAGGTATACCTCGTACTTTTCATGCTTGCGTCAGTCCGTCTCCCCTTTAGATGCTGGACTCGGGTGCAAATGGTCATATGACAGGTGAGACCTATCACTTCACCACTTTTGATGAACAGTTACATACACAGGTTCAACTAGTAGATCAGACACATGCCCCCTATTGTTAGTAGGGGTACAGGCCGTCTACCAAATGGATTTACATTACATTCAATTTTTCAAGGGCCAAAGCTAGTCATGAATCTATTATGTGTACATCAGTTAGCCAAAGATTTTCACTGTGTAGTTGTGTTCTTATCTGATTTGTGTTATTTGCAGGACCTGAGTACCAAGATGATTATTATCAAGGGACTGAGCGAGATGAACTGTATTAACTAGGCGATCCACCTTCAGTTTCACTAGTTCCTTCACCTCCATCACTTGCACCTGCACTTGCTTTGTCTTTATCTGTTTCTAGCTTGCATGTTAGTATTTTACCTAGTACATGTCGTTATGATTTTTCATCACAAACTGTTTAGTTGTGGCATGACCATTTTGGGCATACAAATTTTAAATATTTATGTATGTTATTTCTTGCTGTAAGCAATGCTTGTATTGGTGGTAAACTTGACTATGTTATATGTTCTCTAGTGAAATATGTTCAGACCAGTTATATTTCTCGCATGCACCAGTCACCAAAATCATTTGATCTCATACACTCTGATATTTGGGAACCTTCTCCTGTTATTGCTTTGTCAGGTGCATGATATTATGTGGAATTTATAGATGACCATATCCGTTGTACTTGGGTCTACCTTTTGTATGGGAAGTCTGATGTACTCCCAGTCATCACTCAATTTCTCTAGATGATTAAGACACAAATCAATGTCATTGTTCATGTTCTTCATTCGGATAATGCCAAAGAATATGTCTCTGATGCCTTAGTGTCTCACATTTTTTCCCAAGGTATTCTTCAATAGCTCACTTGTCCATATACTCTTGAGCAAAATGGAGTTGTTGAAAGAAAAAGTAAGAGTCTGATAGGGATGGTACGGTGTATGCTTAGAGATATGGAGGTACCAAAATCTTATTGATATTTTACTGTTTTTAACTTCTACCTTTTTGTGTAATCGTACATCGAGTCGTGTTCTTCAGCATGAAGCTCCTTTATAAGTCTTATTCTCTGAGCGGACACTTTTTTCGGTCCCCCCTCGTGTTTTTGGCTGCATTTATTTTGTTCAGGATCGGTCTCTTACTCGTTATAAACTTGATGATAAAGCGATTCATTGTGTCTTTATAGGCTATTATCATTAGTCTAAGGGGTATCAGTGTTATGATTCTGTCAGGCGACGTATGCATCATAGTCTAGATGTTGCCTTTCTTGACCATATTCCTTATTTTTCTTCTACTCCTATGTCAATCCCTCCAGTTGATGATACTCCCTTTGATTTTTTGTTACCATAGGAGCCAGAGTCATTGATCACTATTACTACAGAGTCATCAGTCTCTCCTCCTCCAGAGTCACTTATCCCTGTTAGTATCAAGTCACCAGTCTTTCTTCCTTTGCAGGTTTATGTTGGTCGCCTTTACTCTTATCCCTGGGCTGATGTCCCATCTACCTCAGGTGATGCAGGTAATACTTCTCAGTTCGTTGAACATATTGATGCACTTGTTAGTATTGATGAGATTGCAGGTACTGAGTCAGTTATTTTATCTAATGAGACATTGTCAGTGGAGGATGATGATTTAGGGCGTCGTTATCTGTGGTGTGATCACCATCCAGTTGTTCATTATGGTTGGACCGCCAAGACTTTATATTCAGATCTCTGCTTATGTTTCTTGTGATAATCTGTCTTCTACATTTCGAGCTTATAGCATAGTCTTATCAGATACATCGATTCCTCGCTCCGTTCCAGAGACTATGCGAGAGCCCCAGTGGGTTCTTGCCATTCAGACGGAGATTGACGCTTTTCAGTGTAATCATACATGGGATCTTGTCTCTTTATCTTCAGGGAGGACGACTGTTGGCTGTCGATGGATTTACACCCTGAAATTTATTGCGGATGGTACTATTGATCATCATAAGGCTAGACTTGAGACGAAGGGCTTTACTCAGATATTAGGTCGTGATTTTGGTGCTATCTTTGCCTCCGTGGCCAAATTGACTACTGTTCGATAGATTATTTCTTTGGCTGTGGAGTACTCTTGGCCTCTTCATCAGTTGAATGTAAAGAATGTATTTCTTCACGATAATCTAGATAAGATTATTTATATGGATACACCATGGGCTTTTGTGGTGAGGGGGAGTATACTGAAAAGGTATGTCGATTGCGTAAGTCTCTTTATGAACTGAAACAGTCACTATGAGCTTGATTTTCTCGCTTTAGTGGTGTAGTTATATGTTTAGGGTTCACCAGATGTCATTTTGATCATACTTTCTTCATTCGATAGGATACTTCTGGAAAGTGTGTCTTCCTTTTGGTATATGTTGATGATATTATTATTACTGTAGATGATGTTTCTAGGATTGCGCAAGTTAAGGTAAACCTTGGAAAGACCTTTGATGTGAAAGATCTTGAATTTCTGCGATACTTTCTTGGGATTGAGGTTGCCCGTAGCAGCAGGGGTATTGTTCTTTCTCAGAGAAAGTATGTTCTGGATCTTCTCTCAAACACTAGAATGCTGGGGGTGCAAATCGGCATCATCACCTATGATTTTAAACTTGAAGCTTATTGCTGAAGGTGAAGAGTTGAGAGATTCAACTGTCTATTAGAGATTGGTAGGTAGACTTATCTACCTAGCCAGCACTAGGCCAGACATTGCATTCGCTGTCAGCCGAGTTAGTCCTAGCCTCATCTTGATGTAGTTTATCATATCCTTCGGTACCTCAAGTATTGTCTTGAACTTGGATTGTTCTATGCATCAAGATTTCAGACTGGTTCTCTAGCCTGTTATTCAAATTCAGAATATAGAGGAACGTGTAAAGGTCGATCTACTTAGGGTTTCTGTGCTTTTCGAGGTGCTCATCTTATCTCTTGGAAGAGCAAGAAGCAATCAGTTGTCTCTTGCTCGTCAGCAGAGGCAGAGTATCGAGCACTGACACTTGGCATATGTGAGATTATCTGTCTACGATCGATTCTTGGCGAGTTGGAATTTCCAGTGACTTCTTCATCTATATTATATTGTGATAATCAATCTGCTATTTAGCTCACTTCTGACTCTGTATTAAACGAGAGGACGAAACATATAGAGATCGATGTTCATTTTCTTCAGGTGAAAGTTAGTAGTGGTATTGTCATTCTATCGTTTGCGGGGACCAGTGATCAGGTTGTAGATGTTTTCACCAAACCTGTCACTTTATCCATTCTCTGGGATTCCGTTGTCAAGTTTGACTTTGTTGACATTTTTGTGTCTAGTTTGAGGGGGAGTATTGGAGTTATAGTAGCCTAGTTTATTAGGGTTCTTCTTTCCTTTTTTACCCTTATTATAATTTTTATATTTTGTCTAGACCACAAAGATAATTAGATCACTTTGTAATATTATTTGACTATATATGCGGAACTCTACTTATAGTTTGGGTATTCCTTTTCACTCACATCTATCTCAAGTCATGCGATACATGATACGATAAACTTGTTATACCAGACGATACATACGATTGTTGTTCGTTATAGAACAAAACAGATCAAAAAAATTCCCTTTAAATTTTAACCAAAAAATTACGGTTTTCACTTAGAAGTAATTTTTTTAAACAGTAGGTAGTAAAATAATGTCGTTTCACAATCAACAGTTTTTAAGAAATAAAAGTCTTCTTTTTTATTCAATCCATTGTTAGAGCAAATAGTTTGATTAAGTGTCATCCTTTGGCTAGATGTTAGAATTAGAACTCTCTAAATTTTGATACTGATGAATTATGTTAGAAACTTCAATACTTAGATTATTAATTTTTTGTTTTTGTCCTTGTAGTGTCTTTAAATTGTTTTATGTGAGAAATTTATGGTGCAAATATTTTGTCATAAGTATATGTATTTTTTTATATCTTTTATAAAAAATACACGTATCTTGCGATACGCCTTCCGATTTACATTTTTGACAACCTTGCTTAAAGGTAGAACTTGAACATTGGGTTTCACAGTAAAATTTCTGCTATGCTTTTTGTGGACAACGTAAATGGTTGTTGATTTATTTTATTTGTCTCGGGAAAATTAGTAATAGCTCTCTCAGTGACTCAAGCAATTCCAACTTACATGATTCTCAGACATATATTTTAGATTCAAGATTTTCTTGTTTTTGATAAGTGGAAATTTTGTTTGTTATGGGTATACAAATTATAAAGGGAACTTTATCATAGACATCCCCCTTCCTCTCCTTTAATTAAGTGGGGTGAGAAGAAACAGTTAGAAAGCCACTCTTTTTGATATGGTTCATCTGTTAAAATTCACCACTTCATCCTTTATTATTTAACTAGGGCCATAGCAGAGTACCTATCTCAAGATCTTCCATACAAGCTATCAGCAGATGATGTTTATTTGACACTTGGATGCACACAAGCAATTGAAGTCATATTATCAGTCCTTGCTCGCCCCAAAGCCAATATTCTATTGCCAAGACCGGGCTTCCCATATTATGAAGCGCGCTGTAGATATAGCCATCTTGAATTCCGTCACTTTGATCTTCTTCCAGAGAAAGGTTGGGAGGTTGATCTTGATCAAGTTGAAGCACTTGCGGATGAAAATACTGTCGCGATGGTTATTGTGAACCCTGGCAATCCTTGTGGAAATGTCTTTACATACCAACATCTAAAGAAGGTATGTATCTTTTATTTTGCTACCGGGCCGGGGGAGGGGGGGGGCGCGGCTTTGTAATTGCATGACTTTTGGATATTTTGCTAATGGTGAGTGGGATGATTTAGGTTGCTGAGACTGCAAGAAAGCTTGGGATATTAGTGATTGCTGATGAAGTTTATGATCATCTTACTTTCGGGAGCAATCCATTTGTTCCCATGGGGGTCTTTGGATCAATTGCTCCTGTTATCACGGTTGGGTCTATATCGAAGAGGTGGATTGTTCCGGGTTGGCGACTTGGTTGGCTTGTTACCAATGATCCCAACGACATCCTCAAGCAACACGAGGTACTCTCTTTCTCTCTCTCTCTCCCTCCCTCCCCCCCCCCCCCCCCCACACACACACTAGTGTTCTCATCCATCATGGTTTTCCTTGATTTAGTAGTACGCTACACATAAATTTCAAAGGTTCTCCTGATTGACTTTTAGCCATTCAGGGCATGCGCTTCCAATTGAGCGACTATAATTGCCACCCCAAGCCGTAGAAATCCCTTGTGAATAGGTTTATACTTTCTCGACCAGCAAGTTAGAGTTGCATTTGTACGAATGGAGTCACATATAGACTCTGGTCCTTATGTCCTGTGAAGTCTCTTATGTGCCCAAAAAGAAAACGGAAAGACAATTTATAGTTACTCCTGGAGAAAAACCAGGAACAACAGTGAGCTTCCTGATCCAGTATGTAGTTACTCTAGGAGAAAAACATGGGACAGATATTTGCAGCTGGACCCCAACAAATTGATTGTGGACTACTGCCAACCTTTCGTGAATATTACTTGATTCGAGTCTCGAATAGTTATTTTTTTTTAGATTTAGAGTGTTTAGATGTTTCAGGGATGTTTAAGGAGACAACTGCATTTGGGTTAACATTTGAAGCAAAAGTAATCGTGAAGACATATCGAAACTGGATACCTAAAACCAAAAAATCCAAAACAGGTTATTTAATTTAATCCTAAAATGTGCTGTCCTTAAACAGGTGTTCAGAAAACCATGCAATTTTGCTAAACAAATTTCAAGGTAAAGGACAACAAGCTTATTAATTAGTATGACTATCCAAACACCATGTAGTTTTGAAAATAGTTTCCTGCTGAGGAGATGACATATCCAGTCGCGCATAACATTAGGGAAATCCCTTTAAACACAGGATTGCTTATTTAAGTTCTACCAAGAAAGATGTCGTAAAACTTAATGTGCATCCACAAAGATTGTGGTGCAGATATAGTTCCACAATGATAGGAAATCTATTGGAGTGGAAATCATAAATGGAAGACTTTTGTACAGAACTTTGTACGGTATGTGAAGGGATGTAATGCAATATGCACATTTTGATAATTATTTTCTTATTCGTTTAGATCTGGCATTTCCCAATAAAGTAATTCTTTTTTTTTTTTTCTTCTTTCCAGATTGCCAATTGCATTACGGGTTTTCTCAATATATCCTCTGATCCTGCAACCTTCATTCAGGTTTGTAGTTCATGATACTGTTTGAATAACATACTAATCTTATAATTGTTGAAATGCTATCAGAACTTATACATCGTAATTGTCTAATACTGGACCTTTCTTGGAGCATTCCCTTGAATGGGTAGAGGAACCAGATATTCAGGTTTGATGACTCATTGTAGAAGAAATGTTGAATGATTTAAAAAATAAAGGAAACTCTATGTGCTCAATTTGTTTGTATGTATCATGAACATTACTCTTATGTAGTCTGTTGTCATCTACTTCAGAAATTTGTTAATAGCATTTTGAAGTTGTTTCTTATCTCACCTACACCTTGACCTTCGCATGCAGACACTGACGATACAAGCTGATCATTAATCCGCTATTTTCTCACTCTAATTCTGGGTACACCGTTGTTATTTATTCTTGTCATCAGGGGGCAGTTCCACAAATCCTTGAGAAAACTAATGAGGATTTTTTCTCAAAGATCCTTACCATTCTGAAAGAAGCTGCAGACTTTTGTTATCATGCAATCATGGAGATCCCTTGCATAACTTGCCCAAGCAAACCCGAAGGATCTATGTTCGTAATGGTAAGGGTTAGTTTGTTTAAGATTGTTTCTGGTTCTAAACAAAAGTGTCAAAGTTTAACAGTTACCGTAAAAATATTCTTATTTCAGGTGAAACTAAATCTCTCACTTCTGGAAGGCATTACTGATGATGTGGACTTCTGTGTTAAACTGGCAAAGGAGGAATCCGTGATAGTTATGCCTGGTAAAAATGAACAATTTAAGTTTCTGAAGTTTGTTTAGTTATACAACAACTGACACTTTCTTTTTCTTTATTGACCTTTCAACCTTATAAGTTATACCATCCTTTGCAAAGTGTCGTTTTTCATCCTCTTTCTGCTAGTTAATCAGTTTTAAAAAACATGATAATATCTGTTTCTATACCTTTTGTTTTGTAAATATGCAAAATTTTTGGTCCTCCCGTTGTTTGTTAGCAATGATCTCATGGAACAAAGCAAACTTATTCCCTTATATGTGTCCCCCTCCCAGACAGCCTTGTAGCTAAGAGAATGATTCTGCTCAGTGTGGAGGCTGAAAGCTCAACTAGAGGTGTAAGGAGTGAAATTATCACTTCATATACCTTCGATTGCACTACTCCATCATAAGTGGTATAGGAAATTAGGAATTCATTAACTTCAGACAGAATCTAAGTCATCAGAAGTGATTCTACGCAAAACAGAGTTATTGGGACAAATATAGTAATGATAGTAATTTGAGGAACTGCTAAAATTGACTTGGTCCTTGTGCTTTTATTTAGTTTGTTCCCGAACACTTGTGGTTTTACATCAGGTAAACTAACTTGTGTGTTACTTTCTGTTATCCATTAAGCAAAAGTTCAAATGGTCTCTATTTATCCTGTGCCTTTTTTCCCTCATATGTCTTATCCTCAAATTCGATGAGGCGAGGGATTAACATTTTCAGAGCTCTTCAGCTATTCCATGATTCTGTCATTGATACGGATTTTATTCTCTAGACAGGCTGGTCTTGCATATATATCCCGGGCCTTGTATAGTTTTCACACTTGTTAAAGCCCAAGTAGTAAGGGAAATGTTACTTACAAAGACTCAAAAGCAGTATCTAAAGCGATGTCAATTGTGAGGGTTACATATTTCTTATATAAGCTTTATATAAGAAATAACTTTGGAAAATGACTTTGGAAATAGGCAGTCTTAGTAAAAGCTTTATGCACCAGGCTGACATATTCAAGATAATATGAAACTTGTTCTGTAGGAAATGCATCTGCGGGAATGTTCCAAGCAACAGAGATGAAACCTTTAATGACATGCTATGCTCCCTTTGCAATTGGTCTGGCGAAGATGATTAAAATTTCTTATATGGTTTGATGATGATATTAAAAAGGATTCTTATTTAGTATATTTGTGAATTGTATGCAATAGGGAAAACTTCACTAAAAGGCGTCCATTCGCTCTTTTTGTGTGCTTTCATGCAGGATAGTGTTTTGCATACCTATAAGAAGAGCATTCAATTAGTTTTTCAAATTTTGAAAGTCAAAAGGTGGCTTGTTAGATTTAAAATGACGTCTGATGACACAATGTTCATTGCAGGGGTAGCTGTAGGACTCAAGAATTGGCTTCGCATAACTTTTGCCATTGAGCCATCGTCTCTTAAAGAAGGCCTCGAAAGGATCAAAGCTTTCTATCAAAGGCATGCCAAGAAACAATAAAATCTATTCCTCGCATTCTTAGAATCAGGTGAAGAATAACTCCTGTAATTTCGCGATGTCCCCCATCGGAGACATGGGTTCTGTTCTAAGGATTCAAGTGGTGATGATCATCAACTCTGCGTTGGGATCACAGGTCATCTGAAATGGTGGCATAATAATTCTTCTTGTTCAATAAATTTGATAAACCTTTGGGAGGAATTATTGTCAAACTTATAAACAAGTTTTAGGATGTAAATCTGTATTGGTGATGTATTCAGCTCTTTTCTTTAACTAGTAATGCAGAACGTGCTTTTCGTGAATAATTTTTGTATACACAATATTAATAAAAATTATTAGGTATATGTGTGCTTACATTAAATATTATATTAAGTTTATTAAAAATCATATTTTTATCGCTCGTATTATATTATAAAATTCAAAAAATATTTTCTGTTTTCAGCAATTTGTTGTTCTAATTATAGGAAAAAATATAAAAATAATTCATTTGAAATTCGTTTGATTTGGCTTCAACTGGAATAAAATAACAATAATTATCAATATTCTTATGTCAATAGGTATAAAATATAGGGTTAATAACATTCTGAGTCTCTAAAATATTCATTTTTTTTGTCAATTTCATCATTAATATATGAATTTTATTAATTTTGTCCATAAAATATTCAATTTTTATTTAAATGGTCCCAAACTAGACGATCCATTAAATTTTTTTAATAAAGTGACCACATGTCATTCCATAATTTAGTATCACGTGATCACTTCTATCAAAAATTTAACATATTGTTTGTGTAAACAACATTTAAACCATTAATTTTAGAGATCAAATTGACAAAATTGATACAATAAAGACCAAACTGATAAAACATGTATATTTTAGAGACTAAAAGTGTTATTAACTATACAATATAATATACTACTCTATAATATATATTTTAAAAGAATATTAAAATTCTAAAATTCAAATTTTACTTAAAAATACACTATTTTTTTTTATATAAACTTTTAATAAAACATGAAAATTTTAATGTGATTCAAGAATTATATTGATTTAACATAAATTATTTTTTAAAAAACTAGATAAAAGATTATTTTTTATTTTATAAATGCAATGGTTAAAATTTTAGATAAAAAAATATACATATATAAGCATAATGTTATTTTTATATTTGAAATGAGTAATGTTAGATTGATGAAAGTATTAAAGATTTTTTGAACACTTTATTGAAAACTATAGTGATGCATATATTTTTTAAGGACAACGTAGTCAATTAAAAAATTTCATAGATACTGATATTTATACATAACGAATAGAGAATTAAAAAAGAGATATTATAGGTAATTTGAAGATTTAAACAAATAAGTATATGATGGTAATTTAAATATTTAACTACGGAAGGATAATATGGTATTTAAAATTTTTTATAAGAGTAAAATAGTAAATCAAAAAATTTTCATTCTTAGGTATTTTTATTAGTAGTATAGATAGAAAAAAAAACATATATAGACATAATGTTATTTTTTTATTTGAAAAAAATAATGATCTATTGATAGACTTTTTGAACACGTTATTAAAAATTATAATGATGCATATATTTTTTTAAGGGTTGCGCAATAAATTAAAAATTTTAATAAATATTGATATTTATACAAAGATAATAGAAAATTAAAAGAGATATTAGAGCGTAATTTAAATATTTAAACACATAAGGTTGCGATTGTAATTAAGATATTTAATCATGAAAAGATAATGTGATATTTAAAATTATTTATAAAGGTAAAATAGTGAATCAAAATTTTTTTCCTTAAGGTACTTTTATTTGTAATAGAGATGTACATTTTGTATTTCTCTTGTGTAGGCGTTCCCGTGACATTTTTTATTATCAATGAAAATCATCATCGAATAGACCATTTAAATGAAAAGTGATTGAAATTTTTTGGATCAAAATCAATGAAAATCAAAGTTACATGGAAGGTGGTCAAGTAGGTACATGTTGAAAGTTTGAGTTTTAGAATTTATATTGCAGTTCAATAGTTGACCGCTATATTAGTCTAGTTAAGTGTTACAGCCGAGCAGTGGATGATATGCTTTGCTTTGCCTATCTCGTGTCTACAACGGATTAAGCAAACAAAGATTAGGTGGTTACTTCGAGGGAACCAAGACTTTAGATAATGATCAACTTGACTATTTTATTCCTCTCCAAACTCTTAAATAGACTCCAGTACAATGGTTCTTCCCAAAAAAATAGAAAGACTCCAACAAAATAGGAAGACTTAAAACAACCCATAACTCACTCAACTGGACTAAAAAATATCAAAACAAAAAAATAATAAAAGCCCTAATACGAAGATTGTTTTCTGAGCGTAATGTAACGTCCCGGTTTTCAGGGACACATTACTTGATTAAATCAATCGATCATAATAAACTACAAATAAATCTCCGAATATAAGGTCAGATCTCTAATTGCCTCAATAAATTTATAATCACAATTTTGATCTCCAAATAACAATAAAAATTTAAAATTATATCAAGATTCATCCATTTTCGATTCCTCAAATATCAACTTTGGTTATTCCATTCAAGATTATCCTGAAAAAAAAATATTAAAAGCGGGATAGTATGCAATATGATCGGAAATAATATACTCAACAAGAAAAATATGAATGATCAAATACTAAATAATCAGATGATAAGAATCATGAATAACGAAATCAAGAATCACATTTGACAAGCCACATAACTCAACTGCTATTAAACTATTTAGTTCTTCTTGATGACCTGACAAGTGACATTTGGACATTTAAATTGCATACTCATATTGAACCATTACACCTTGCAGGGTTGTAATCACAATCGCACCTCGTAGGGACATAATCACATTTCACCAATAATGCCCCAAGTACACTTCGTACAAGTACCAATCAATTCCAAAGTATTTAGCCTAACGTACAGATCAACCGATCAAATTGTCAGAATTTTGAATCAATCAAAATAATCAATAAGAATACAAATATCAGATAATCAAAAGATACTCTTTACAAAGAGGTTTAAAATACAGAAACATATTGTATACTATCTCGTACCTCAAAATTATTAATAGTTTCAATAGATAAAAAACTTGAAGTACCCCGAACAAAACACTTTAATTTGGTAATGATCGAAACTAAAATTCATTATTTAATTTTTAACCCCAAAATTTCATAAATTTCTATCCATCTCTCCGTCTCTTTCTTTCTCTCTCTCTTTCTTCTTTTTTTTCCCTCATGCTTGCTCATTGTTTGAAAGAATATTTATAGTCAATTTGTTGTTTGGCCTCCGAGGCTTTACCGTCATTTGGCGTTGGCGATGCATACACAAGACACTTGTCAAAATTTTTCTTTTTTTTTCCTCCTAAATCTTAACATGACACTTGTTCATAAGATTTGTATATTAATACTTTAAACATTTAATTTTTAAAGTGATATCCAACTCAAAATGTGACCTATATATAGTTATTTGATTCATTTTCACACTAAAAATTTATATTTCAAATCCATTTATTTATTTGAATTTTTTTAAAAAAATTAACTCTCAATTATATAAAATCATAATTAACGTCCTAAGTTAGCAATTAATTCATTTTTTTACGGGTTATCACACGTAAGATCTCTTCCCCCACCCCCACCCCCACCCTCAAGGGTGATATCTGGAAACTGCTATTTGATTAACTCCCGATCTTCCCAAGCTGCATCAGCAGGGGACAAGCCTTGCCAATGGATCAAAACCTCATGCTTCTTCTTTCGAACTCGGCGATCAAGAACAACTTGCGGTATTGGAATGATATTTTGTTCATCACTGCTCATCCTTGGCTACAGTTGTTGGACACAAATATTGTTTCCAATCTTCTTCTTGAGAAGAGAAACATGGAAAAATGGATGAATTCGCGAACCAGCTGACAATTCTAACTTGTAAGCAACAGCTCCAATTCTCTACAGAACCTTGAAGAGACCATAATACTTGGCAGATAACTAAAGTTCTTCATCATGGACATCGAGAGTTGTCTATAAGGCTGCAGTTTCAAATATACCATATCTCCAATTGAAAATTCCCTTTCCTTATGCTTGGAATCATAAATTCGTTTCATTCTTGATTGTGCTTCTTTGATCTTCTCTCGGATTTCCTCGATAACTTCATCCCTATCCATCAACTCTCTTGTTCTTCAACCGCAACCTTAGCTGTTCCTGGAACGTAAGCTAAGAGAGGAGGGGACCACCCATACACCACCTCAAATGGTGTTCTACCAATTATTGTATGCCAACTGGTATTGTAACAAAATTCTACCCAGGTTAGACATTTAATCCAATTCTTAGGTTGAGAGCTTGTGAAGCACCTAAGATACATCTCCAACGTATGATTTACAACTTCACTTTGACCATCTGTTTGAGGGTGATAACTGGAACTGAAGTTGAAGGTTGTGCCATTTAACTAAAATAACTCTCTCCAAAATGCACTGGTGAATGTTGGGTCCCTATCATAAACAATAGAATGGGGCATCCCATGCAATTGAAAAATGTGATCAAAGAAGACTCGAGCAATCCCAATAACAGTGTATTGATGAGCAATTGCAATGAAATGTGCATATTTTGATAGCATGCCTATAATAGCAAAGATAGTGGATTTACCATTAGAGATAAGCAACCCATCAATAAAATCCATGGATATATCCTCCCATACTTGACTTGGTATGGGGAGTGGTTGTAGGAGGCCGGCTGACGCTAGTTGCTCCACTTTGTCTCTGGCAAGTATCACAATTTTAAATGAACTCCTTAATCCTCTTCCTCATTCCTCTCCAATAAAAGTTCGAACGGATGCAGTGAAAAGTTTTAAGGAATCCTTCATGTGTGCTACTGTGAAAATGCTCTATTATGTCCTTAATAAGATAAGACTCTTCTGCAAGATACATCTTATCTTAAAAAAATAAGATATTGTCTTGCAGTCTCCAAGGACCCACAACTTCACCTTCCTTAACCAATTGCTAGAGAGATGAATTTGATTGTGTTTCTTTTTTTTTTATTATTTTCTACCCAATTTGGTATTGGCTAGGACATAGCACAAGTTTCTCCCAAATTGTCTCCTTTTTCTTTTCTCCTATAAAGAGCATCTGCAACCATGTTCTCTTCCCCCTTATATACTCCACAAAAAAATCGAACCCCATTAATTTGTAGAGCCACCTTTGATGGGCGACAGTGGTTATCTTCGGGTTCCACAGATACTTGAGGCTTTAGTGGTTGGTGCGTACTATAAACTGCCTACCTAGCAAATAAGGCCTCCATTTTTGAACTGCCAAAACAAGAGCTATGATCTCCTTCTCGTAAGTAGATAGTAGTAGATGCTTCCCTTGGAGTGCATGACTATAAAAGGAAATAGGGAGTTCTTGCTACAAAACAACCCCAATTCCTGTCCCTGAGGCGTCACACTCTACAATAAACGGTTTGGAAAAATCAGGAAGAGCTAAAACCGGTGCTCATGTCATAGCCTCCTGGAGTCTTTCAAATGCCTCCTCCGCTGGTGGACTCCATTTGAAGCACTCCTTCTTCAACATCTCTCACAGTGGACTCCATTTGAAGCACTCCTTCTTCAACATCTTTGTGAGAGGACCAGCTGTCTTACCATAACTTTGAATAAATTTACTATAGTAGTCGGTTAACCCCAAGAAACCACGTAGGGCTTTAGGTGTTTGCGGTTTAGGCCAACAAACCATAACTTCTATTTTTTCTGACTTTATTGCCACACTTGCACTTGTAATTACATGGCCTAGATACTTAACTTTCCTTTGAACAAATTTACAATCTTTACATACAACTGGTGAGATTTTAAAATTGAGAATACAAGCTCTAAGTGATTCACATGTTCAACCGAAGTTTTGCTATATATCAAAATGTCATCAAAGAAAACTAGAACAAATTTTCGTAAGTAATCTTTGAATACGTCATTCATGAGATATTGAAAGGATGAAGGCGCGTTGGTGAGGCCAAATGGCATTACCAAGAATTCATAGTGACCTTGGTGAGTCTGAAAAGTAGTCTTCTCCAAGTCACTTGAGTGTACCCTAATTTAATAATAACCAGTTCGAAGATCCAACTTTGAAAAGAATTGTGCTCCATTCAATTCGTCTAAGAGCTCATTGATTATAGGAATCAGGAATTTATCTATGATTGTAATCTGATTCAAGGCTCTATAGTCAACACACATTCGCCAAGAACCATCATGTTTCTTTACCAAAATAACAGGAGAAGAACAAGGACTGTTACTTGGTTGAACCACACCCAAAGAAAGCATTTCAGTCACCAATTTTTCTATTTCTGTTTTCTGGAAGTGGGGGTATCGATATGGCTTGACAGAAACTGGTCCTTGACTAGGTTGTAGTGGAATTTTATGATCTTGCGTATGACTAGGAGGAAGGCTTTTGGGTTTTACCAACACGTCCTTATAATTGTTAAGGAGCTGCTGCACTTGTATAGGTCTAAGAGAACAAGCGGATTGTGCTTGCGAAACTCGCATAGTGTACAATTGTAGTAAAACTCCTTCCTTCTTTTTCCTAGTTGCGCGTTGCAATTGAGGGTTACTAACAACCTTATTTTCTGAAAATGATAAACCTTGTAACGCCACTTCCTTTCCTTCCATATTAAACTTCATCTGTAGTTTGGAAAAATCCCACACAATAGGCCTCGGTGTACTCAACCATTGAGTTCCTAAAATAACATCATAGCCTTCCAGCGGTAATAAATAAAAATATGCAAATATAGATACTCCTTGTAGATTTAATTTAGTGTGAGCACATTTACCTGGCTACTTAAGTTCTCACTTGAAGCCACCATCACCTCCAATCGGCCATTTGAAATTGGCTGCAATCCCACATTTTTGGTCAACAGTTCACACACAAAATTGTGAGTGCTTCCAGAATCAGTAAGCACTGTGACTATCTTGTGTCGAAGATTTCCCATAACTCGCATAGTTTCTGGTTCATGAGTTCCAGCAATGTCATGCAAGGATATCTTAGTCATCTCTTCAATTTGATCATTTGCATTGCCATCAATTTTCATTTCCACGTCTTCATCACTATCCCCTAGGCTTGCCTGAATTAGAAACAATTTCTTTCACCGATGTCCTGGGCCAAAATTTTCATTGCATCTACAACAAAGCCCATTTCTCTGTCTCTCATTTATCTCCTCAGTACTCATCCTCTTAGCTGGAACTGTGGATGTGCTTGTAGTGGTTGTATTTCGAGATTGACAGCCTGCCCTTGGAATGGGCGAAGCTGCCTTTTGATGGGAGAGATCTTTCGCTTCATACAAACGAGCCAGCCTGATGGTGGAGGATAAACTAGTGGGTCTATTGGCTTGAACATCAATGGGAATTGTATCGCGTAGACCACTAATGAAGCAGCTCACATGTCGTGTTTGTGGTAAGGACCCAACCTTGGCAAGTAGTTTCTTAAACCCGGTTTGATACTCTTGTACAGTCCCAATTTGCCGCAATTTGGTGAGTTCTCCAAAAAAATCGAAGAACTGATTAGGACCATATCGAGAGTGAAGACCTTTAGTAAAGTCATCCCAAGATATTAAAACCACCACTTGTTTCAGCAATTGATACCATAATTGTGCATCACCTTCAAGGTGGAAAGACGCTAAGGACACGCGATTAGCAGTCGGGGTCTGGTGAATTTGGAAGAATTGTTCGGCCCTACATAGCCAGCTGGTTGGGTCTTCTCCGCCGTCAAAACGGGGAAAATCTAACTTTACTGATTTAGGGATATTGGAGTTGATAGAGTTAACATGCTGGAATCTAGTGCTGGGACGTTTTCCTTGACTTCGCACAGAAGCTGCAGAGTTTTTAGCATCCTCATTAGCAGATGGATTAACAAATGGACCAGCTATCTGATCCACACGAGCATTGAGTTTGTCAAACATCTCAGTTATTTGAGTCATGAGGTCGTTCTGGCCTGTTGAAAGAGACTCCATCGTCTTCTCTATTTGCTTCATTCGTTGGTCTGATACCACTTTGGTACAACAGAGCTATGGATGATACTCTTTGCTTTGCCTATCTTGTGTTTACAAAGGATTAAGCAAATAAAGATTAGGGTGGTTAATTCGAGGGAACCAAGACCAACAGTATTAACACATAGTTGTTTAGATAATGATCAACTTGACTATTTTATCACTCTCAAAACTCTTAAATAGACTCCAGTACAACGGTTCTTCCCAAAAAAATTGAAACACTCCAAAAAAATAGGAACACTTGCAACTACCCAATGACTCACTATCAGAAAATATCTAAACAGAAAAATAATGAAAGTTCCAATAACCAGGAAGACTGTTTCCTGAGCGCGACATCAAGTTTGTTTCCCAAAGTGTAACACACGCGATCAATGACTCATGATTCTATCATTTAAGGTCTATCAAGGTGGTCTTTGAACACTTTCTTTGCCCCAACCCTTTTTTCACTTAGCAAAAAAAAAAAAAGGACAAAAAATATATGTAGTCCGATTTTTCAACTTCTTTACCAGGAATAGTTTTGAATAATATTACATCAAATTAAAAAGTATACTTGATAATTACAACTATTGATTTCAATGTGAGTTCTAACATTTATTAAAATCCACTACCTATTCAATGATTGAAATTTATAAAGCTTAATTTTTAAGTCTATGTAGCATTACTCATAATTTTTTAGGATACATATGTTTCAATGTACTTTATATTTTTATTTTTTTGTTACAAGGTGTTCAAGTTTGTGCTTAGCTGGCCTTTAGGAAGTATAAGAAGTGTTAAATCTGAAATTTTGGGTTATCAACGATCAGACTCAACCACTGAATTACCTCTAAAGATTTAATATACTTCACATTTGTTTATACAATTTTGTTGGAGTTTTATGAGTTGGAAAGCTTCTATTACGTGTCACATAGGCACATGCATGTTATTCATTATTCAAAAACATAACCTTTTGAACAATATGATGAAGAGAATCATAGTTCGGTTTATTTTTACTGTGTTGAGTTTGCCTATTAAAGGCTTTCATATATTCTGATTGTAACCATCATTCTACTAGTTAAATAAAATTTCAGTTTCTGTAAAAAAAATTGCTTGCCTGTTAAATAGAATTGTTATACATGGTAAGGGCATGGTTTTGAGATAAGGGGATATTAGGGTTAATTTATGCTGGGGGTGGAGGATTATGTTGTGGGTAGGAAAATTGGTTAGTTGGATATGAATAGGTTTTCTTAATTGATTATTTAAATTAAAATTAAAGTTCATTATATATATATTTTTTTGGATTCATTTTTAAGAGCCAGTTGGAATCTGGAGGGTAGGAGAAGACTACGGTACCGTAGAAATAATTTTG
>CAUOFW020005085.1:0-12500 GCA_963454935.2 Ilex paraguariensis
TGATAATGGGTACATGATATGATTGTGTGTAGAAAAACTCTGCCAATCCTTATATGCTTAGAAAGCACGCTCACAAATCCCCTCTCTCTCTCTCTCTCTCTCTCTCTCACTCTCTCTCTCTAAGCATGACTCAAGCATGATCAATAATAACAAACACATCTCAATTATTAGCAGTGTTTTCACTGTTCAGGGCTTAAGTCACAGAATTAATTGGAGGTCTTCTTTGCTTAATCAATCATGATGTTCTTCCTTCGGGAGAGGTCTAGAGTTTCGTATCTCTCTCTCTCTCTGCCAGTGTTTTCCTTTGGTTTTGTTGTTTGGGTCTCTCCTCACCCACCAAAAAATAGAAGTGAGAATTTCTGACACAATATGAAAACAGTACTCGAAATTAATACAAAATTAGCGTGTTCAGATTGATAATTTCTCGACATGAATCTATATATAACACGACTTGTTTATACGAATAATTAATGAGTTGGATTAGTGCATGATGGCCTAACCCAAGTAGGGACTCTAGACGAAAATGTTATGTGAGGGCTTATTAATATTTATTCAATAATAATATTAGTATTAAATAGTTATCAAAATGTTATATTTATTTAAAAATTATTTGTTTTGCCTTTTGAAGTATAACATACTACTTAAAATTTAAAATTCAAATTTTACAAATAAAAATTACATTAACCAAAGTCAAATCTAAAGATCAAATGCAATGATACATGCTATTTGTTTAAAATAAAAAAAAAACATAATTGAAAATTAGTTTAACTAATACAATGATTTTTCTTTGAATGAATATAAAAATAGGAATATAAACAAGTTGAGTGATCTTAAAATAAATGAAACATTTCTAGATATTGTAAAGAAACAGTGCTATGTTTATATAATAAAATTTAGTAAGAGAATTATATTTAATTAATTTCAGACAGTGCACTACTTCTACTCACTATATTTTATAGTCATTCTGTATATTGTAAATAAATTAATCAAAAATTGACCTCAAATTTAACTTACAGAATTGTAAAATTATTATTCATACCTATTTTATGATAAATAATTGATTTTAATAATAAAACTACAAAATGATAATACATATAATATAAACATCGGGTGGGATACAAAAATTAGGCTGAACTATAGGCCCTAAATTTTTTGTAAAAAGGTTCTAATATTACTTGTACTTGATTTGAGGACCAAATTCATTGGATAAATAGTGTATTTTGTTTAAAGTCAATGCTCGCCGCTAATTCAATGGTTAAAATGCATTAAGTATTTAAATTATATCCCAAAATTTAGACTGTATACTATATATAATTTTATTTTGGAGCCCCAAAATTTTCTTCTAATTTGGGGGCCCCAGGCAATACCCTTAGTGGTATATAGGTTGGGCCGACACTAGGTTAGTATCAAATACGAACAATACAAAATTGACACAATTAACATATTTAAATATTATTATAAGAATAAAATGTCAAATTTTTATTATATTTTATCAAGTAGTGACTTCATTCGTGTACGCAATAAAAATATTTTTGGTAATTTTTATTATTATATTTATTAAGTTAATTTTTAGTTTATAGAAAAAATATGAGTATATGTTCGATTAAGTGATAATAAAATTTTATACATAAAACTAAGCGTTACATTTTTTATTTATGAGCTATATGGGTCAACATGAGTACGACACCAAAATAAATAGATCGACACGATACAATACTACTAGTTAATGAGTACGATTGTCACTTCTAACCACAAGGATATGCTAACTTTGAGTAATTTCGACAAAAATATTTTAAGAAAAGAAAATGTTATTTGAATTTAATTTGTTATTCTTATTTATCAACTAAATGCATTATAGTTATTGAATTAATAACAGATCCTAATCAATAGTGAGACCCATTGTCAATCCAAAGATTGAAATAATTAAGTCAATAAATAAAATCAACAACTTAAGTTCAAGTAACACTGCTTGTAAAGGAAAATGTTATCTTGAGTTTTTAAATTCTACACCAGTACGAGAGTCAAGTTTATCCAATAGGTGTAATTTATGAAAGATTATTTGCATATAGTATTTACAATGTAATTGCAAGATCAAAAGATGTGATTAATTAGACTGCTTATCTATTATCGAAAAAAATTTAGAGTTATCAAATAATTAATTAGAATATTTATCTATTATCGAAAAATATTAATTATATTAGGACATAATTTGATGACAGGATTTAAGTACATCATTTAACTAGTTAATGTACTGTGACCATTAGATTGATAGTAAATCTAATTCAATAATGAGAACTGCTAATCCAAAGACTATAATTATTGAATTTTTTGATTATATTCCCATAATATTGCTCAAAGAATAATGTATAGCAGTCCATCTGCCTTCTTGTTGGGCCTAGACAAAACTGATCCAAATTTGACGTTAGACAGGTCCACATGGTATTGGGTCAAAAATATACGCCCACAACCTTGTACTTTATTTGGGCCAAGATAGGGCACACTTAATTCGGCCCACAAATATTGTTAATTATTTATTATATAGATGTACTCATTTTGACCGACATTATTTTCTTCCCAAACCATGGAACTACCGTATTACAATTTATCATCTATATTAGCTTATGTTTAGACAATGGGTATGTTTGGAGCTTGCTAAAATGTGTAGTTTTTAAGGATTTTATAGTAAAATAAGTTAGGTCTGTTTAGACCTTGACTTTTTATTAACGTAAAAAAATTTGAAATTCATATTTTGAATATTATTACTATGCATATAATCTATACATAAATATTTTTTTATTTTGACACAAAAGGCCAAAAAAATTTAAAAAGTAATACCAATGGATTTTTTTAGCGTTTTAAACAACACCACCAAGTAGTTTTGGAAAACTTTTTTAGTTTTGATTTTTTTGTGAAATTTTTTAAACTGCAGTTTTCACTTAAAAAAAATCAGTTTCAAATAGACCCAATATTGTTGTTTATATTTTGGAGGATGCTAGTAAATGTCATGCTTCAAGTATGATGTTGGTAAGGGTATTCATCCTACCCTACGGGTATGAATTATGATATTTCATCTTTATATACGATACTTTGTAGAATAATTTTTTCTGAGCCTACCTTATCCAAACAAGTGTACTATCCTTACCCGAATTCCGTATAAAACAATTAGGTAGGGAGTCGGATAGAAAATCAGGTGAACACATATTTTTTAGTTATTAATTTTTAGATCATTTTAACAATTTCATTAAGTAACTTACATTAATTAACTAACACAATAAACTAATAACACTAAAGAAAACACAATATATTCGATAATAAATAAACAATTACAATAAAACACAATAAGAAAGTCATAGATATCAATACATCATTTATAAGAAAGCTATAAATATCAATAAAATATTAGAGTTTTTAGATTTTTAATTTTTTTTTAGGGATTAACATATATATATATATAAAGTTGAATTTTATCTCCGATACATTTTTCCTCCCAAAACTATCACATTACTCATTTATATTACGTGTTCAATCATTTAATATTTGATTAATTTGTAGTGTAACATAATTTTTATGTGAGATATTATCTATATACGATAGTACACATATGTTGAGAAAAATTTATCGAATTACATATTTTAAAAAAAATTGTCAATAGTTTTAAGAAAATATGGGTAAAAATAAATTTTGAATAATGTAATCAAAAAAATGAAAAAATATTAGTTAATATAGTGAGATCGATTTTTTGGGACTCAAATTTTATGTTCTATCGTGCATTCATGCAAGAGTTATGACTAGTATGATGTCATGCTTCAAGTATGATGTTGGTAGGGGTGTTCACCCTACCTTATAGGTAAAAAATATGGTCTTTCATTTTCCTATTCGCTACTTTGCGAAAAAAAATTTCTTGGCTTACCCTACCTGATCAAGTATAATACTCCTATCCGACTTCAGTCCAAATTAATCGGTTAGGAAATCAGGTGAAACACGTTTTGTAGTTATTAATTTTTGGATTAGTTTAACAATTCAATTAAGTAACCTGCACCAATTTAACAACACAATAAACCAATAAATAATACTAAAACCTAAAATAATTACAATTACAATAAAACACAAGCAAGCTCAAGGCATATATATATATATATATATATATATATATACGGATAGGATAGGGTAGGAATACGAAAATTTGATTGACATTTTGTATTCCTATCCGATTTAATCGGAAGACCAAAAAATCTTCCGCATTCTCACTCAATTTTTTCGGTTAACCAATCAATAAGATCGAATAGAGTAGGAAATTACGAGTAATCGAAATTTGAACACCCTTATTTGGAGGTCGGTCCTCTTTTGTGAACTTATTTAGTGGTAAGTCTATCAAGGAAACTTGTTTAATATTAAATCGATTTTGATCGTCATTGTCCAAAATACCCTTATTAGTTATATTTAATTAAAACAAATTTGAAAACTAACAACTCCTAATTTTAGAAATTTGACTAACATTAAATTTTTTTTTTCTTACAGAATAAGACTATTTATTTATCTCTCTCTCATCATAAATTGCCTTACTTGAAGGCACTACGTTACTTGTAAAAAATGGACAAAAATGAACAAAAAATTCTCCAAAGTAACAACAACTATACAAATACATTAGGAAAAAAAATACTAATAGAACTAAATCAAATTTACAATTTTTAAGTAATAATCCCACAACATAGTTTCCCCAATATTGTCAAACCTGTGTTTTGTACATATACACAACAGAACGTTCCCTCATTTTTTCTATATTTGTCACGTCACATATCAATGTAAGATTAAACTTTGATATAAAAACTAATATTTGCACATGCAAACTAATTTGGAGGTCCATTACTCCAGCCTACACCAAAACACAATATAGGCTAGGGGAAGTTAGCTAGAATTTAAATGGGTCTGGCTTTGAACTGCCAAGTTATGGACAACATCACGTTGGAGTTCACAAAATCTTAAGACAAATACGGGGAAACTTATAAAATAAATATGCTCCTTGTCAAAGGTAAATATACAATCTCATATTTAGAAAAATAACAATATAATAAGACTTAGATGCTTAATCAAAAGGCATAGAATTATACAAATGCATAAACAGTCATGGGCTTATACTCATTCCAGTTCATATCTGAAATCTTTGGCCCTCTGAAATAATGTGTCAGTATGATGTAGTGGGTGTGCTTGTGTGAGCAAGGAATGAGATCAGCCACTTAAAGAATTTCATATAGCATATGCAGTGGGTGTACAAATGCATTGTCGGCTAGTGAGAAGTCAGTTCCCAATTCAAACTGACTTTCTTTTGTTACATTGACTGCCCCATTTGGTACCATCGCCCCTTGAAGCATAATTATGGTAGTCAATTTCTTCTTAGTTGATTAGGATTTAGTAGAGATTAGTTTAGTAGTATATCTTTTTTATTTTTTTTTCAGTTAGTATCAGGAAGAAGAGCTTGTTTCTTTTTGATTTTTGGCTATAATAAATAATTTTTTTTCCTTTGTTTTGCTAAATGATTCAATTTGTGTGGGTGTTTCTCTTTCTCAGTTTGTTTGAAATTGTTTATTTGCAGTTAAAAGATTAATGGTTCATTGAGGTAGTTTTCCAACAACAGGGTATTTGCTCTTGACATGGATAAAAGATTAAAGCATTCAGCACTAAAATAGAAGTTGAAAATCCTTTAATCCATCAAGGTGTATCACTTGAGCTAATAGTAACAGGATAATTATGTTAAAAGTGACAAACTCAACCATCTTTGTGTTTTCATATTCATTTGATTCTTTCTTATGTTTCAAGTGGGACTCTCCAGTTTTAGTGTCTGAGGATCCTCCAATTCTCTTTCGAATGGTTCGGATCAGAACTAATTTAAAGGGCATCCTGAATTTCTTGAAGCTAAAGTGTACTGTAGGTTCCTCCAGTTCCAGTTTTCTACATGTTGTTGTGTATAAGAATGTTGATTACATAAGAAGGTAAATGTTAGGTATCGACTAAATTATTGGATCATAACTATGATTATTCCCCGTAGAATCCCATCAGCTCAAATACAAACGAATATCAACATAGTTTTAGGTTCTTCTCTTTAGTGTTATGTCAATCACCTAGTATGAATTACCGAGTGGTCCCAATAAAGCCCAAATCATATTGTACAATTGAAAATGAAGAGACAGAGGAATACACAAACAGACATAAACTCATCACAAAATATATTTCAATATATCTCACTAAAAAAATTAAAACGGAGAGGAATGAAAACCAAAAGCAATACAGGAAAATATGTACTTGGGCAGCAAATTTACAATAGAGAGGAATGAAAACCAAAATCAATACAGGAAAATATATACCTGGGCAACGGCGTTGGCTGAGCTGTGACTTTGCTGGTGGAGGATAAAAATCCGATAATGCGGAACCCCGATACCGATAGAAAGAAGAAGAAGCCTCACTCACGCGTCACGCCTTGGCTTTTCTTCTTTAATTTCGAGTGTTTCAATTGAAAAACTATCTTTTAATCCGACAACAACTCTTCCAGACTTCCGATATTGCTTTGGGCAACCAGACCATTGTCCACTAACGATTCACCATTATCGTTCATCATCTTCTTTGTTTTTTAATCGAGGTCGGTATCTCTTCCTTTCTGTCTCTTTTTATATCTCTTATGTTATGATTTGTCTAACTCTTGAATGTTCATGTTGAATTTCATTATAATCCAAAGGAATGAAAACCAAAAGCAATACAGGAAAATATGTACCTGGGCAACAAATTTACAATGGAGAGAAATGAAAATCAAAATCAATACAGGAAAATATGTACCTAGGCAGCGGCTTTGGCTGGGTTGTGACTTTGCTGGTGGAGGATAAGCAACGACACAAAGATTGGGAGAAGATTTGAGATGGATTCCATGTGAGAAATTTTGGAAGGCAAGGATAGAAATGTGAGAGATTAGGAGAGAGAGGCAGAAGAAAGAGAGAGAGAGAGGCCTAAGTTGGGCAGGAAAATAAAATTTAGTAATTATTGTAGACTGTTAGATCAAATTTTTTGAGATGATTTAAACCGTCTTTTATGTTGGGATTATATTATCCATTGGATGCATTTATGTTTCGTATCAAAACGATCTGCACATATCTTTGTCTCTAAAATTCAAACTCAGCTTTTATAGTAACATTTAAAACAAAAAAATAGTAACATTCAAAACAAAAAGTAGTATCACTTATAAACAAAAAAAAATAGTAATATTCAAAAAAAAAATAGTAACATTGAATATTAATATTTAAAAAAAATAACAGTTGTAACATGGTCAAAAAAAAAAACGTAATTGAATATTGATATTTCAAAAAAATAATAACATTCAATATTAACAATAAGATGCTCAACACAAAATAGTAATATAGAAAAAAAATAGTAACATGCACAAAAAAAATAAAATAATAACATTCAATATTAAATTAACCATCTTCTTTTCAATAAATAAATAAATAAATATATATATATATATATATATATATAATCGAATCTATAATTTTTAATTGAGATCTGAAACAAGCCCTACAACCTGGATGTAGAAAATAAAGAACTTTTCGATAACATGAAATCAATGTATATGGGTCTTACATTAGATTTTTAGACAATGCAGTGAAAAACTTGTGGGCTAGTCAGAATATGTTGGCCCATACTTTTGTAAAAATGTATATAACATTCTTGATTTTCATGTTTCTTCTGAATCTTATTATCATTGTCGTCGTCTCGGGGGTTGTAGTATTGACGACTAGAATTTGCACGAAGTTGTTGTAGGAGAGATTGTTAGTAGAGGATGAGTCCAAAAAAACATATTGAAAAATATTTTGGGACCGTGAGACTGAAGTATTTGGTCGAGAAATAATTTGGGTATGAAGTTTTTTGGAGGAAAGTCACCGCACACGAGAGAGAGAGAGAGAGAGAGAGAGAGAGAGAGAGAGAGAGATGGAAGTGATGCTAAACTAAAATTAAAATTTTAGATTTTATGGAAAAAATCTTTCATTAAGTGTGCATCAAGGATAACTGTTTAGTAAATTAATTTAATGTTGAAGATTGTTTTTAAGTCATTAGAAATGTATTTTGGAGTTTTCAAAAAATAATGAACTTAATTATTTATTAATAAGATTAAAAATGGACTTACCCCCAAATAAATTTTTTTAACAGATCAAACTCATTATAAGTCCTTTAAGGAGGACTCAACCCCAATTTTTACTTATTTTTTTTATTTTATAACGTATTTTCTGCCTAAACTAGTAGCAGTGGGTAGGTTAGTAACGAACCGTGATACATTCGATTCATCTAAAGTATAACAACTTGCATTAACGTGTATTGAATCTCACATCAAAAATTTTGTAAAGTCCCAAAATCCACTATGGAAAGTATTACTATCTATGAACTATCCAACCATGAGAGCAACTAAAAATAATAATTAGATAATAAATCATTCATCCATCTGACAAAGAATAAATACTAAAACCAATAAAATATTAAAACTTCTCCAACTCACAAGTAAGAACCAAAGAATATCTGGTAGCGGAATAATAAAAACTAGTAAAAACATTGTGTCACAAAAATCTCTCCAAATACAATAATTAGAACTAAAATGACGCATCTTTAAACCTCCACTTTCAGGATCCTTATACTGATCTTCTCTAGTCTCGAGATCAACCTACTCATCTAACTTAACATCATCCTCTCTGCCAAAATCTATAATATGTTGTAGGGGATGAGAAAAGGCCCGTAAGAAATCCCTTTCAAATCCCAACAAGAATTAGAATAATAAAAGATGACAAGCCTTTTTTGAAAAATAACATATATACCGTTTGAAAGTAAAACAATGACAATTATAATGATCTAAAGTGTACAGACATACAATAAATCAAGGAAAAATACACATGTTATAATTAAAGCAATTAATCAATCACTCAGCACCATCATCCCATATTTTCACGTATGTTGGTTCATCCTCATTCTTATGTATGTTGGTTGCTTCTCAGGAATCTACACAATGATTTTACCTCGTTCATTCATCACAACCACTAAGGGTGCAACTCGGACAAGTTGGACAGTTAACCCTAGGTATATAATCTTCAACCCTAACCCTAACCCTAACCCTACCTCGGGTTGAGAAACTCAACCCGAGCACTGCCCGAGTTTAATTCGGGTGGGCTTGGGTTGAATTCGGGTTGATTTCGAGTTACTTTAAGAGTTCAATTCGGGTTGAGTTCTGGTAGAGCCCAAAATAGGTTTGTTGTTCTAAACCTAATAAATATATTACATAATATTCACCTAAATTAACAACCAATAACTTCAACCAAGTTTTTAACAGTGCTGATGCTAGAACAAAAATGAAAATGAACGAGAGAGACAGGAAACGATAGAACAAAAATGAAAAATCAATGCTAATATTATATATATAATTTTTTTTTTAATTTGTCGGGTTTGGGTTGAACCTGTGAACCCGAGGCCTTAACCCGAGCCCAACCCAAATTGAATTCGGGTTGAGATTTTTTAACCTAAGCCCAATCCAAATATTAAAAACTCTTACTCAAGCCCTAATTTTTTCGGATTGGGATCGAGTTGCCCAACCCAAGTTGCACCCCTAACAACCATACAATCTCAAATATTCACCACAGGGTCAAATCACACACTATTTTAGGAAGAGCATATATTGTCTTTCACAACATTAACAAATCCTTTTTAGAAAAGGTATACCGAAGTTATGTGAACAATAATGGTTACTCTCACAAACAATAATCAATTGCAAGTGTTAGGCAATTATCTCACCTCCACTGAGATAGACTAACCTCTAACACTCTACGACAGCTCTCAAAGGCAATTTAAGTTCATCACAACAAACCATACAAGAGATGATACCACAACTTTCTCAACAACCACATTCTTACCCAATCACAATTTTCATTATCAATTCAAGTATCATAATTTCACAATTCTTAATATACTACAATAATAAGGAATAAAATTATGCAAGAGGTTATCTCAAGAAAATATTCACAATTTTGATATCAAAATTCTAGGGTTTAGTCAAAAATCATAATTTCTTAGAACAAAGAACAAGTATTAGATGAAAACATAATTTAATAAAAATAAGAATTTAGAAATTAAGAATCCATATATTTTTTATAACCAAACATGTATTTAAGTATTCTTTGAACCCAAACATGTATTTTGTTTAAAACCATGTTTCAATGATAAAGAAACCAAGAACTCATAAATATTTATCATATAACTATCAAAAAGATTGAAAACATACATAGATAATATCATAAGTCTCAATAAAAAAACTCAATAAGAATTCTCTACCTTAATTTCATAGTTTGTGTGTAAACCTTGTGTGTTTAATCCGTTCCAACGTGTAAATCCCCTTTCAATCTTGTATTTCTCTTATTCTCTCTTGTTTTCTAAGGTTCTCTAGGGTTAAGAATTGATGGAATAGGGCTAAAGGAACGTCCTTATGGTATTTATAAGGTGAAAAACAGAGAAAAATCCTAAAACTGATCGGCACCATTTTTAGGGTAGCATTTGAACGGTGCTTGGGGCATTCGGACAGTGCAACTTCACTGTTTTGAATGAAAATTAAGGTTTTATGGTAAGGAGTACTGTTTGGACGATGTTTGGGGCGTCCAAACGGTGTCAACTTTTTATCCCAACTTCAAGAGAAATTTTCACCTATTTAGAAGTCGATTCAGGAAATTTTTGTGAAATACATTTTTGTAGTCCTTAAAATATAGTTTCTATTGTCCAAAAATCAGCAAAATTGAAATTAGGAGTACAAAGTTATGACTAAAATACTAAGATAGTGTCAAATTTCTTCCTATTCGAATTGTTCCTAAAATGCGTTTAAACTTTAGAATATTTTTTAATTTCTAATATATCTCATATTACCTCTCCCAAAGTTTCTTCACCTTCCGAATTTAATGAAAATCTTATTTTGATATAAAAATATTTAAAAACTTACCTAACCACCTTTCCTAAGCTTAAACGCTTTCGAAACTTAAATTTTACGATCAATTTGTCTCTCAAGTATTTATTCCTATTTTTACAATCTATATAGTTCATTCTTACGTCATTACATATATAAAAATTATTAAATAGTTACGTCACTATTTTAATATAAACGTGTGAGAGTTTACAAATTTATATGTGGGATCTTGGGTATACTTGTAGAAACACCGACTCCAAATAATAACTTCATAGTCTTTTTGGGAGAGTTTTAATGGTTATTATATATAGTATCAGAGTCGACCCGTGCTTACAATCATGTGGGTTCGGGGGTACTACAGTACAGGGTTTGACTAGGGCTGATCACAAGCTGATTATGGTATTTGTGATTGATTTGGATCATTCGCTCATGGGGCGTGAGAGAAACATAGGAGGAAAAATTATAACAATCCGCATTAGGGTGTATTGAATTCCACATTAACGTTTACCCGAGAAGTATGTGTAAAAACAATGACTTTAAATGATTACTCTTTGATTAAGCCATTTTGTTGGAGTTCACGTGGTTACTACATCAATAATATGTTATTATTTATTATTTATTTATAGTCAACTTTATATCACATCAAAAGATTGTGTCGTATCAAATATACTATAATGGTTGGATTAGATCAGCTGTCCATCTTACTTTTTTGGAAGATTACATTTTGATCCTCTACTCTATCACATTTTTGACATTATCTTCTGAATTATCATTTTTTTTATATTATACCTCCAATTATGTAATTAGTTTCACATAGTCCATATTGTTAGTGTTTATTATAAATTTAACAAAATATTATTTTATTTTGCCTAGACACATTAGTAATTTCCATAAAAACAAAAAGATAGAGAACATTTGTGTTTTGGGTAATATATGATAATTCGAGTAGTTGATGGGGTAATGTAAAAAATTCAATACTTCCAGGGGTAAGAAGAAATGGGTTTCATAATAAAGGGGTCAAAGTATAATTTATCTTTTTTTTTTTTTTTTGGTTTGGTTGTAACTTAACTGGACCATCGTCTATAAACTCGTTTGAAGCAGATTTTGGAAAAGAATCAAAGTCGTGAGCTCAAATTTCCACCTTGATTCACCGTTCTTCAAAATCCAACCATCATTCTTCGACCTGTAGATACAGATATATATACATATCTAAGGAGGCAAATTGTGGCGGAGAAGATGGCGGCGGCAGGCGGCGTGGGAGTTGGCGGAGGAGGAGGAGGAGGAGAGGTGTGGAAAGCGCATGTGGCAATGGCGATGGTACAGGCGTTCTACGGAGGGTACCATGTCCTCACCAAAGTGGCTCTCAATGTCGGAGTCAACCAGCTTGTTTTCTGCGTCTTCCGGGACCTCATTGCTCTCTCCATTCTCGCTCCCGTCGCCTATGTCAGCGAAAAGTCAGTATCACCGTATACATATGTTTCGTAATGGATTGAGTAGCTATGTCATATGTATATATGTATATGTATGTATA
>CAUOFW020005085.1:17500-28538 GCA_963454935.2 Ilex paraguariensis
TGTTTCTTGTTTTCTGTTTATAGGAGAATAAGACTACCATTAAATAGACGCCTTCTCTTGTCGTTTTTCTTTCTCGGATTAACTGGGTAAGTCTAGAGTCTTCTAAGCTCTTCAGTATATCTTGTTACTTTGACTATCTATTTCTATATGTGGTTCTTCATGAAGTGATGACTTACTGATCAATTTATATGGTTTCCCTTCTATTAAAATTGGAATAGGATTTTTGGGAACCAGCTTTTGTTTCTTATGGGTCTTTCCTACACAAATCCCACTTATGCTGCAGCCATACAACCTGCAATTCCTGTATTCACATTTATATTGGCTGTGACAATGGGGTCAGTTTAATCAATTCTTACCCTTATCTAAATAGTTTCTCTCTCTCTCCCTTTCTCGTGTTATGTACATGTACAAACAAGCATGCCTGCATTTTTCTATGTTTTCCTCTCTCACTTTTGTGTGTGTACATTGCTTCCAAATATACTGTTTTTGCTTGTCCGGTATCATATTTAAATTTTTTTAATGCAGTACAGAAACAGTGAATTTGCTCCGAACTGAAGGTCAGGCAAAGTTTGGTGGTACACTTGTATGTGTCTCTGGAGCTATTTTAATGGCTTTGTTCCAGGGCCCGGCTTTGTTTGGATATGGAGAGACAGATTTCACTGTACAAAGTCAAATAAGTGCCAGGGGGCCAGAGCCTGCTGGATGGTTGATGTCTAGTTTTCTGGATTTTGGGATTAATCATTGGCACCTTGGTGTCTTATGCTTAATAGGAAACTGTATTTGCATGGCAGCTTATATAGCCATTCAGGTATTAATTGTCTTTCCCAATTTTAACCCCGGGTGGTGGGGCTGAAAACTAGAGCAAGCTTGTTTCTCTTGACCTGGGAAACAACTTTTTTTTGGGTAAGCTATTGTGAATTAATTAACCCAATGCTGGAAATCCATGGAGCAATTTAGAAATAAGTGATTTCTAGATTGTTTAAACTTCACATGGTAAAGTTAAGATGCTCAACTTGTTATGAGCTATGGTATGTGGGATTGAGTACTTTTGCTAAGTGTCAGTGTGTTTCTAGGTTTCAGATCCATTCAATTATCGTATCTAAAGATATAGAGATACGATAGGTGATTGCACTATATAGTTGCTATGCACAATTTTTGTTCTAAACTGTAAATGAAAATGACATATAAATATCCATGAGGCATAACCATAGGAAGAACAAATGAAGAAAGTAACCTAAGGAACACTTGTTTCTTTCCTTTGGTTTACCTATGTCATGAGTCTGGCCAGGCCCGCAGGCATATCTTAGAAATACCTGTATACATAACAGTTATATGCTGTGCTTAAGATGAGAAATTTTCTACATTTGTTACTAATTATAGAGAGTTTCTTTAAATCATCCAGTGAGATGAGATATGGTCATTTTTTGTTACATTTTTTTTGTGCTGAGTTTCCATTTGTTTATTTTATAGCAAACTAATAGGAAGAATGCTATTGCGTTTGTGGATTTGACTTCATAATTTTTTCTTATCTTTCTGTTTGTAATGGTCTTTTCTGCTTTTAATGATGCATCACCATTAGAGTTGGGCCATTTTTTTTTCTTTTCCAAACTGTCTGTGTGCATCCACCAGAATATGTGGATAAACGTCAATATACCACTGGCTCTTCTTGTGTGTATGTGTCTTAGATGTCTTGGACACCATTTCAAAATCAAAATTCATTTTTGTGTAATTATTTCCTGAACATGTCCTGCTATCTAGTATATGTAGGGTTTTAAACCTGTTATTGCCATTCACCAGAATTTAGATGGAATCGTAGTGTTCCTTTGCTACTAAATGTTTCTAGGAGCCTGTTCTAATTCAGATGAACTGGGTTTGCTTTTCAGTTGTCGGAAAATCATTCTTGTTCTGTCATGGGATTAGTTCAGAACTGCAGGTTTATAGTTTGAGATTCTGTATTCTAATCTCAGGCTCCAGTATTGGCGAAGTATCCTGCAAGCTTATCAGTAACGGCATATTCATACCTTTTTGGTGCAATTTTGATGGTAGTAACTGCATTCTTTATGACCAACAATTCAACAGACTGGAGATTGACGCTATCTGAGGTTCTTGCAGTATGCTATTCGGTAGGTTTCTTTTGTTTTCAAACTTTTATTTTCACTTGTGTCAAGGAAACCATGCATCAAGTTTTCTGATCACTACTATATTTGCCTTGGTCAAAAGTAGAGTCACTGGAAAACATTCATACCGCCTTGGTTACATTTCAGAACACTATTTCTAAATGGGATGTGTCTTTATCATATTTGTTGTTTCTCTGTGCTCTATAAGTACATATTGTTTAATAATCATCGATGTTTTTTTCCAAAAAATAATCACTAATATCTAATATACTTCAAAGCAAATGGTAAAAGCTTGGACAGTTGGGCTTCCAAAGCATGAGCATACAGGTTTGAGATTAAATGTAGCCAACATGTGCCTGTGGTCTTTTTTAGAGATGACCCAATACGTTCCAATAACATGCTCTACATTACAGTACCCTGTCTTTGCATGTTTTATTTATTTATTTGTTTATTGTACTCTTTTACTTTTTCCAGAAAGTATATACTTGTTTATTTTTTCACTTGCCAAATTTTAGCTGGCCAGTATGTTCCTGATCTTATACCTTCCATTGAGTGTACCCTCTGCATAATGTTTCTGAAAGATCTGTTAAATCATTTTGTTTCTAGTTTTCTCAGTTATGATTTTGTCCGACTCTGAGAGTGGTGTTGTAGCATGTTAGTTTTTGAGATCAATTTTGGAGTGCTGATGATTTTTTAGACTGTTAGTTATTCAGGCTAATGTTATTCAGACTGTTAGTTACTCAACCTTTTGCCAGAAATTGAGGCATTGGTAATTTGTTGTTGGGATTAGAACAATTTTCTCATCTGGCTGAGGTGATTGTTACACCTTTATTGGCCAAGGCAGCATTGACAAATGCAAGCTGAACTGCTGTTTGGTTCTTACCTTGCTTGCCAAGCCTCTTAAATTGATATACTTCTCACACAGTTTGACACAGTCACCAATATTTAGTTGAGAAAGAAATTATGATGGGAAATTGCGCAGGCCTCCAAAGAGGTGAGAGAACTGTGGAGTGATGACTATTCTAGGCAATTTTCCCATTTTATTCCTAATCATACTAGTATTAGAAAGATTACCTTTATTTAAAAACAACCCAATTATGATATTATTGACTCATTAACTAATGATATCATTGGTAAAGAGTATTGTTAAACTCCCTCGAAAACAGTGGAGTTGCTTGTCAACTCAAACAGATTGAAGGGGGGGGGGGGGGTCCGGTTGGTTTACTAGGGTGATACTCAATCTGGTTCTAAACCACCCTGTATCCGAAGGAGATGCAAGTTCAAGGAAGTAAAAGAGTTTTAGGGTTTTCAACTGAATAAGGAGAGAGTAGAAATCTCTCTTTTGGGAGTTTTTTTTTTTTGGTTTGGACTGGAGGTGGATCTCTTCTGACTATAGCTATTGCCAAACAGGTTGATATACAATAAAATTTCAATAAAACATGTTATCAGCGCCTTGCAGTATTATATTAGGCCATGAATAATTAATAAATATATATTTCAATTCAAGGAATTCATTACGAGCCTATCTAAATGGAATAATCACAAACCTTTGATGTTGCTGATTATAACTTTCAAAAATAGGATCGTTAATCTTGAAGGGGTCCCCGCTTGGTGCATTGTTGAAAGCTTGAGCTGATCATCGTGAGGTTGTTGTAGCCCATTGCCCAAATTATATGCCTCCACAACTCGCAACGAAAGATCACCCAAATATCTACAAAAAAACAAATATTCCATGGAAATCTCTAATCAAGCCCAAAGAACAACTGAGATAAGAAAGAAAATTTCAACTTATGAACATGAAATTCCACCCACTTAAAACTCTATAAAGGATATCCTATTCCTCTATTTTCTATCCATCACATAAGACAGAGGAGCCATGGTGCATCTAGAAGTGGAGGATGCTATTATATTTTAACTGTGTGGTGTGGAGCTGCTGACTCAGCCAAAGCAAGACTTGTTGAGTATGCTTGGTCTTATTGGCTGAGCAAGTCCATTCCCTCATCCTGTTTCTAGATGTTGCTTACCTTTCTATAGTTTTGTTTCCCATTTTCAACCTTGTAGAACAGTGTTATCAAAATCTCGCCTTATAACCTTGTGGAAGACTCTGCTCTTCTATAATCATCTGTACTTGGATTGCACATGTTTTGACCATGGTTTAATGACTTACTTTATGGAATGAGGGAAATCCTCTTGTGAAGCTGCTAGAGGTGTTGCAGCTATCTATAGCAGGTTCTGTATATTGATTAACATAACTTCAAATCAATGAAAATATACCTGTGGAAATTAGTGTTTGACTGCAAGATCATGTGTTTACATGCATGTATTGCCTATAATATTATCTATTTTTACATTGTGTACTTGCGATTTTTGACTGAATGAGCTAACATCATGACTTGCTGCTAACCTAAGAAGAATTATTTGAAAACTATTCTCTTGTTTGTTTTACTAGGGACTAGTGGCATCTGCCCTGAACTATGGATTGTTGGCATGGTCCAATAAGATCCTGGGACCTGCTTTGGTTGCTCTCTATTACCCACTTCAACCCGCTGCATCTGCATTCCTGTCAGCAATTTTCCTCGGAAGCCCTATTTATTTGGGAAGGTTATACTCCAAAACCTGAGACTTGCACTGATATCTTTACCTTTTCTATGTCTCTAGGATGATAATTTACACCAATGTACCTTGAATATCTCTATTTTGTTTGGTTGAGGGATAAATATGGGTGAGGAAAAACATCCATACTTTTGAGGGCACATAAATAGGTTTCTCGGACTAACACTTGGTCTAATTTTACATATGCTAAAACAGCATCCTGGGAGGACTTTTAATTATAGCTGGGCTTTATTTGGTCACTTGGGCATCCTATCGAGAAAGACAGGCAGCCATGGGGATTATTCCTCAAGTTTCTCATGCCTCTGATCCGCTGATTCACAGGGACTCATCCCTCGGCAACATCGCATACCAGACATGACACATTTTCTCAGGGCCTTCCACCTCAAATACCAAAGATCATGGATTAAACCAACATATATGATATCACTGTTTTCAAATTTTGTATTGAAGTCAACTCCATAGAAGAAATTTGTATCATTCATCAAGGGTTATATTGTCAAAGGATGCATTCTTGCGGTAAGTTTTATGTGCAAAAGCATGATCACTAGGAACCCTTTCTTTCAGGTGACTTCTTTATTCTGCGCAATTTCTTTATTTTCTCATGCACTAATTAATTAATTTGTAATCATTGATTGTGAAAATGATAAAGTAATGTAAAATAATAAAATAAGTTATTATTTTGCACGTGTCACACTTTTATTTGATGAAAAATAGAGGTACTAACTGGAACCAGAGAAGGTGCATTGCTTGTATTCAAAAGAGCAAGAGCAACAATTACAAGAACTCACATACGAACTGTGCACTTGCAAATAGAAGCAGTAAAGCAGATCATCCGAATACTAACTAAATGCAAAACCTTGAAAGGGATGGCATGTTGAAACTCACATTTTCTGTATTCTAATCCTCAAAGCACGTACCAGATAGCAAAAGCAGGGCACAAAAATAAGTACAAATATCTGCCCCAGCTATAGCCAATCATGGAATTGCTATGCCTAGAAGCTTTCATAATTCAGTTCAATACATAAGAACTCCCCGCATCTCCGCATGTGGATACAACCTCGACACACGTGGCTACGTACATATGTGCCTCACTAGCCCTCACACTGTTTGAGTGTCGTGTACTGAGCTGAATAAAAATTGTCGGCCTATGGCGGGGAACAGAGCAATTAGTAGAAGAAAACTTGGCATTCCATCTGTATCCAAATCCCATGTGCAATACCTGTTCTATTCACACATTTTATCAATCTTACTCTCAAGATGTGTACCTCCCACAAAAAAAACTGCACTTCATCTTATACAGTACCTTGATAGCCTCGACGCAGAGCCCGTGCTGTATGAAACCATGAAGCATTGCATCCCAACATGCAGCATTTATCTCAAACACCCTTCTTGCATCTTTCACCAACCCAAATTTCCCATACATGTCAACCAATCCACACTGCACATAACTTTTCAAATTAACCCCTAAATTTATCGCGTTGGCATGGACTTGTTGACCACAATATCCACCATCCCTCATCTTCCCACATGCCTTGAGAACGCTAGAAAACGTAAAGCTATTCTTCTTCACACTTCCCTCCCCATCTCTTTAAACACACTAATAACTTCATCGAAGCACTCTTCCTTACAATAATTGACAATGTTCGCTGTCCAATCAACTGAAACGAGGTCAGCACCTTCTAGACATCCCAGTTTTTCGTTTAAATTAAACCAAGGAGCTTCTCAAAAACAAATTCCTGGAATAGCCTGCCTTCTTTAGCCAACCATGTATTAGTCTCCCGGATGTCAAGTTCACTGTATGCATTCCACAATCCATGAAACCGAAAATTTGAGAATTCCTTCATTATACTGGTATTGGAACCGGTGTTTGTGTTGCAGGTCATGTATGGATGGTGATTTATGCTATGGTTGTTGAAGGCGGTGTTAACACGAAAATTGGACAGCTTTTGGATATGGTGCTGTGACCGTGAGTTCCATTAGTTTAGGTGACAGACCATTTTTGTGTTTGATAATCAAATACTATGTGAACTAAGTGAATTTTACTACCACATTCAATAACTTCTATGTTAGAATAGTAAAGTTCACTTATCTTATATGGTATTTTATTATTAATTAGTGATATCACATGACTTGACATGATTTCAGTGTTTTTGTATTATGTCATCATAAATAGTACTCAATTCATATGGGGTTGGTTTGGTTCGGTTCGATTTGAATAATGTATACTAGAAAAAAAGGGATTAAATAAGAAAATACGATTGAATTGCATACACATACTTGGCCTGCATAGATTCCAGGATACAGCATCATGAGTGCAATCATAAAAAAGTGGTGTATATGTAGGACTTCGTACATAAACAATTCATTGTCATTTAATGTCCCGTCTAATTTTCTCTCACGTCTAATTTTCTCTCAAGTAACATTGTCAAAACTTTCAAGTTCCATGAAGACATGTAGATGGAAAGTGCAACGTTTGTTATAGTCTCCTTAATTTTGACGGAAATCTTTGAACATTGATGTAAGTGGGTGGAAGATTTATGGTACTAGAGCAGTTTTTTGGCATATTTATGGGCTTCATCTACTAAGCCGAAAGGATTTTTAGGGACTTTGATTTTTTTAATATTTGTAGAATGGAGATCGAGCTTTATATGACTCAGAATTACTACGTATTGCTTGTTGCTATTTTTTCCTTAGGTTGAACATCTCGTCCACCATACATTATTTTCCGATGTAACACTTTTTAAATCACTAGTGTTCCCTTTTTTTTTTTTTTTGGGTATAAAAAAATGTCTAATGCATTATCCATTGTGACTGGCAATGCAGTAAACAAGTTACACAGAGCACATACATAAACATAATTGACTATGCCTTTATGGTTATAACTCAAAAACAACCATTGGACTTTGCGTCAAACAGACATATATTTAAATGATCATTCTCCACATAACTGATTGAATGTTACGCAGAAAGGACTTCAAATTCATGTGTTTATCACAACTAATTCAAAATAAATTGACCAATCACTTCGATAGTTGTGTTGAGACTGCAAAACTTAAACACCTCGCTTTCTACTATATTGTTGGACCTTAAAGTTGCGACATAAAAAATTAGGATTAACACATGAAATTACTAAAAATATTAAAGTAATTCCAAACAACTTTATTTTATAACAGTCTTGCAAGATTGGGTTGTAACTTCATTTTTATTTTTAATAGTATCTCTTCAATGTTAAAATGCAAGTTGGTGTATGGTAATCAGACCCAATTTTGAATTGTATTCTAATTTTACCGTCCAAAGTAAAGTCGTCATATGAAGTAGAAGCAAGACAGAATAATTGTCATGCTTCAATTTTCGTATATGCATGAAAATATTATTTAAACATAATTTGGAGACCTAATTCAATATAATTGCAGGACATTTTTGTCAAGTGGGTCCACCAACCCCACTCCCAATGAACAAATTGACATATATCATAAGTGGGACCCACTACAATAAATAATGACAGGTAATAAGTGTTTCGACAGTCTAGTGTATGTCTATTTCCCTGCATTAACGGCTGTACAGACTATGGTAAGAAGCTTTTTAATCTTCTCTATATATATGGGTGAATGACCCAAGAAAAAGGGGGTCTCAAGTATGAGCACCTCGGCTCCATACTCCACACACACACATTTTACCATTTCCTTAATTTTATACATTAGTTATTCATGTGTTGATCGCGATACTGACTTAGGTATTGAAGGAGCCTCCCCTGGCTCAACGTCGGGGGTCCTTCTAACCTCTTTCTGTCTTGCAGCTCACGGATTGGATTATACTCGAAGACTAGGGCGCTCCTCGAGATATCTCAAACTATTGCAGGATTTATCTCGTGCAATTTGACGCCGTTTGTGGGAAACGATATATGTACGCTCCAAAATCTTGTATCTCTGGTCCGTGAGTGCTGTCCAAACCTTGTTATGATTCGTGCATCCTTGCGTTTTCGGATCCAATCAGTTTATGAAGCTCAGACTCAATTCTCTCCCATCCATGGGTACTCGGCCTTTGTAGCAAATTGGTATGATTACTACATTATATTGGCTTGTCCTCTAGTGCAAGGAGACATTCTGCCACTGACTTTAGCTTTTGCTCGGTGTCCAAAGAAGAGGTGTATCGGCACTAAGCCAACATAGGGGCCAATCGATGTATCACTCGTTTGGGATGTCTATGGAACTCGGGTGTTTTTATGTTCTGCGGATGGGTTTCAGCAAACAAAGATAAGCAAGTTGTGTCGATGTGCACATAACAGTCCCACATAATTGATGTATCAAAGAGTCCTGGGATCTGAAAAATATTTTGACCATAGAAGAGCAGTCGATATTTGATAACTCGGCTGGTGGGTTTCTTCGTATTTGTTCACTCGTGGAGCTCAGGATACACTCATCATTATTTCGCATGATTATCCACGTCGGAATATCTCTTATATATTTATGCAAGAGTTCAGCGAATACGAAGATAAGTGGTCTCCCTCCACTTATATTTAAATAAAATTCAAATAATGCCATGTAGGCCACCATATGAAGCATAGAAGTATAGTCTTTCTGTGCTGCTAGCATATGTAAAGTGCAAACCAGTAAAGTACCCAACACAGTTTCTCCCTATGGGGTTGTTAGTGCAGCTTGGTCTCACTTTAAGTGCCGACTTATGGTGCATGAGACCCATAACTCGTCATTCTCTTACAAGTACAACCAGTTTAAGCTTAGGCAGAGAGCAAGTTCGCTTTGGAGAACCACATTTTGAAGTTTCACCATTAACAAAGACTAAAATGATTGTCGTATTTACTCCAGTGTCACTTGACGAAGATTACACTTGCTCACTTGACAAATCTATGCATGTAAACACAAGCACACAGATAGCAAAAATCATGGAGTTTTGCCTAATATGACTAACAGGGAGCAAAGCTCCTTTAGTACAATTGTTTTTGATGTCTTAGTGTTGCAGGGCTGACTTAGGAGTACTGAACTCGGTTGGTCCATCTCTTCATCATTGGGGTGATCTCAGGGTTGCCTGCAAGTTTGGGTGAATCACTAAGTAGTGATCGGTCTCACCTCCGGAAATCCAGAGGGGCTCAATATCATCAGAAAGAACGACCTCCCCAAAGTCCTTCAAACTAATTAGCCTGCAACTCTCTCCCTCAAGGAGCCGTTCCTTTGGACATTCAATCAAGCATCGTGGCATGCTTATCGACACACTGGTGTAGAGTTGCAGTACAGTACTTGACACAGCTACAAGCTTATAGATGATTCGACGTTTATGAACAAACTACACATCACTCACCATGAAAGTCATCTTCGCCTATCGTTATGGGGTTGTTGCAAAGTCTGAACCAAGGTGGTCTTGACAATCGAGTCAAAGAATGAGTGTTTATGGGAGCAAGAAGGTCATAGGCTTCTACTACTTAAAACCCACTTAGCTCGCGATAAGTTATGCAATTGCTCAGACTTAGAAAATCCATGTGCTTGGTCGGTACATTACCCAGCAGTGGACTCGAGCACCTACTCACTGATAATCGCTCGGAGTGTCTCTCTGCTATGTAGATGGCGAGAAGTTTGAGATTCACAGAAGCATGCCGCCCTCAAACCATGGACCAGTGTTTGGACTTTTACGAGTAATGCTTTTCTACCAAAGTTATCTCCACCCATGAAGGAGGGTCAGGCCTCGGCAGTGAGCACATTTAGGATGTCATTGCCATTACAAGATGTCGCAAGAATCTACAAGGAGTTGCTCGTCATCTATATTTGTCGATCAAATTTGATGGATCCAAAGATAAGTGCATTTCTCACATGCTTCAACCGAGTTCGAATAATACTTTTTCGTCACTTAATGATGTATATGATTGTTTCCCATATTGTTTCTTAGAATGCGCCTGTACATATAATAGAGAAATTATGGGATACATGTCTCGGCATGGCAACTATGTTTGGCTACCCGTGGAACTCTTGGATACTACCCCGAAGAATTATGGGGTCAAATTGTTTTTTTTTTTTTTATGTTTGCCTTTTGCCATAGAAACAAACCAAAAGTCAGTCGTTGTAACTAAGAAGGAAGGGGGTTGGCAAATCACTCGGGGGTGTGGTTCATCATCTCGGGATCGACTGGCTCATCTATCCGAGCCACCATTTGTCAAAATAATGGTTTTATTTCCACTACAAGCCCAAAGTGAATGAGGGCCCATGAAAATAAAAAATTCTAGTGGGCATTATCACTAAGCGGCTCCCACCCAGAGAACGCTAAGCCGAAACGAACCTTCGGTGATGCCCCCAAGCCTGCAA
>CAUOFW020005086.1:0-28530 GCA_963454935.2 Ilex paraguariensis
ACTTGGCATAAGATGAAACCTTTTTGATTGCATCCAGAAGCGTGGGATGTTGATTTTTACTTTACTTAAAAAAGCTGATAGATTTCAAGTTGATTATTCAACTTCTGTGTAGTTTTGAGTCTATGAGGAAATGGAGTACAGATAAACACGAGGGTTCTTCTTCCCTTGGTGGCTTTGGTTCTTATTCAATCATAGCTTGGGTTCCTGTTCTCTCACACATTTAGGCTCAATTGGTTCAGGCTCGACTAGTGAGTTGACTGGGATTGACTTAGGTTTTGGCTTTGGAAGTAGCATGTCTTTGATGGTCTTGTCAATCACCTTGCCACTTCTTAGTGTAGTGACAACTTGGGCTTGGTCTTGTGGAGTTCCCATGATAGCGGGATTTCCCACCTGAAATTGTTCTTGTGGTGGTTTTGGTTGGGCAGGAAACTTGCCCTTCTCATGTGTGGCCATGGATTGGGTCAATTTTTGGATGTGGCTTTTAAGGTCCTCGAAAAATAAGTGGTCTGGGTTTTGAAATCAGTGAAGGCCTGGGTTGAATTATTGTTCTAGTTCATTTGACTTTGCATCAACTGATTTAGTGTGTCCTCAGGGCTCCTCTTTTGTGGTGGTTGGTATGGTTGATATGTGGGAGGTCCTTGAGGTGGTGGGTGTGAACCTTGTTGTTGATTCATGGGAGTTGGTTGCGTGTTTCTCCAACTGAAGTTTGGGTGGTTCTGCCACCCTGGATTGTATGTTTCAGAGTATGGGTTGGAGTAAAGTTTGTTGAAGTTAGAAATGACATTTGTTTGTTCCAACAAGACTTCCTTGAGTGCCGAAATGGTTGGACACTCCCCAGTAGGGTGTCTTGTCAGGGCACACATCCCACACACTTGTTCAGTGGGAGGGCCAACATTAACTTGATGAACCTTTTTCATCTCTAATGCTTCAAGCTTTCAAGACAGGGTGGACAATTTGCTTTTAGGTCATCCTCATCTTTCAAGACAAACTTACCCCCTTGGAAAGTGGATGGTTTGGCTTCAACAATGGTAGGGGAGGCTGAGTGCCACATCTGAGAACTATCAGATATGGTGTCAAAAAAATTGAATGCCTTCTCTGAACTCTTACTCATTTCGATGAACTGACGTAGTTTAGTGGGCAAGGAGTCGTAGAAAAATCCTACCAAAGTCCAATTCTCAAAAGCATGGTATGGGCAGGACTGGAGTAGATCCTTGAATCTCTCCTAACTTTGGTAAAACATTTCTCCTTCTTTGATAAAAAAAATCATGATTTGCCTTTTCAGTGCATTAGTGCGGTGTAGAGGGAAAATCTTTATGAAAAATTCATTTTGTAGTGCCCGCTAATCAAGAATTAAAAGAGCTTTTAAAGAATTTAGCCATTGTTTAGCTTTATCCTTTAGAGAGAATGAAAGAAGTTTCATTTTGGCTAGCTCAGAATTGTCTTGAAATGTTCTACATACTTCCTCAAATTCTTTTATGTGCAAATATGGGTTTTCTGTTTTAAGTCCATGGAATTGAGGGAATAGTTGAACGGTCTCCATCTTTATGGTAATGGGGGTGCATATTTAGGAAAGATAAAACAAGAGGGGACATTATTTCTTATGGGATTTAAGTAATCCCACAGAGTTTGAATGTTAGGCACTTCCCCCTCTCCCATAGGAATTTCTCCTTGTCTCTCATAATTAGCCATTTTACTTTCACAAGAGTCAGCTACTGATATAGGTGAAAGTGGTTCTGGTTGATTCACAAACCCAAAAGATTCTGCTAGCAAATTTTCATAGTGAGGAGCGTTCTCAACATAAAATTAATTAAAACAACTTTATACACAGTGAAGCAAATGTATACACAAAAAATGAGGTCTTTTTACCTTTTACCATAAAACACCTTTTAGGGTTCCTTGACAACGACACCAAAAACTTGGCTTGATCTGAAATGTGTACACCCAAGTGCAGGCCGTCAAGCTGTAGTAATAATCCGGTTAAGTCCGGAGTCGAATCCACTAGGAACTATGATTGGTGTTTTGAAGTGAGTAGTAATAAAGACCAAGTAACAGGAAATTTTGAGATTTTGAAGTGGTGGGATTTCTTGAATAGAATACAAGATTCTTTCTGAGAGTTTTCTAGGCAAAATATAAGATAAATTCAAATGTAAACAATCACCCTTTAGCTCGAGGATTAGAACATGTAGTTAATTATCCGACTTATTATACTTGTGTTTGATAACGCAATTAACTCCCGTGTCAACAACAAGTTAATTAGAAGGTAAAGATGGATTGTGAGAATTAAGCACATGATTCCAATGCCTTCCTAGAAGTTGACAAGAATTGCCTGTTCCGAGATTTAACCCACCAACAAACAAGTAAGGGTTCTGCAAGACATCTAACCATGACATTAATGTTCCATTCTTTAGATAAAACATAGTAATAGTGAAGATTGAAATGTGTCATGAAGATCTAGGCGAGGTACTTTCCTTAACTAACGGGTCTTTCCATGCAAGAGTCATCCGTGACATAGAAAGAACCGGTAGTTATACAAAGTACCTTACCTTTGCTAGATGCATTCAATCATTCAATAAGTGAAATATAAAGCATTAAAGCATAAAGGAAATGCACAAATATAACTTTCGAATAATCAATAAATATTCATCACCTCTTTCTAAAGAGTGAATGACGAACTACTTACTCTTCATGGCTTGGGTAAAGCTAAAAAAGTGAGTGATACTCATCCCTCCAAGTAGAGAACTTATATGGTAAAGTACAATAAGCAAAGATCCGATCTTCAACGAAAAATGAGTGAATCACGTTCCACCCTTCACGGCTTTGGTAAAGCTCTAGAAAAGTGGAAGAGTTTCACTCTTCTAAGAAAGAAGGAAGCTCAAGCAATGGAAGGGAAAGACATAAACAATGAAAGTAGAAGAAAGCTAGTCACTTTTGGAGGGTGGCTTCCTCAACCAACAAATAGAGGGTTGCTTCCTCAACCAATAAGTGGAGGGTTGCTTCCTCAACCAAAAGATGGAGGGTTGTTTCCTCAACCAAGAGAAGAACTAACTCTCTTGATAAAAGTAAATATAACATACATCTAAGATTAATCAAAATGAGTGGGAGTCTAAGCCTCCATAAAAACTCCTTACTAGTTCTTGGTGTAGTCTAAGCCTACTAACCAAGCTCTAACTCCGTACATTTCAAGAGATAAATTGTAGCCATGAAGCTCCCCTAATAGGAGTATTTATAGGCAAGGCAGGGGAGGGGGGAAGATAAGAGAGGATGAATAGTGTAGTGTATGCTGCCCAATCTAAGTGAAAACCAGCTATTCTGCAGGCAGCTGTGGAGGACGTTCAAACGTTGTTTCTGTTTTGGCTTTATAGACATTCGAACATGGTCTGACGTTCAAACGTGTCTTCTGTCTTTGCTTTAGTAGCATTTGAACCCTAGATGGGGTTTGACCATATCACTCAAGTGGTCTGTGGTCTTCTGTGGAAACTCACTTCCACACTTTATGCAGAACTTGGCATTTTGCACTCATCACACTGTTCTTCAATCAAATCAAGTGGATGTTCGAACGTGAGTTGACGTTTGAATGTGGTACTCAAGTACCTTAGAGTCTTTTCTCTTGACTGCACACGTCATCTTTTAGTAGTCTGGGCTTCAAGTGGACGTTCGAACGTTAGTTGGTGTTTGAATGTGGAAGGCTTGGTCCAAGCTTTTCCAATTTTGCTCCAGAATCTGCTGGTGTTGCATGAAAGTTTGATATTCATTGCCTTTAGTCCCTTGTACAATTTATGGCCTGAAATGTCACCATTTAAAATCCATCAAAGTATAATTAGTCTTAAAAGAGCATAGTAATATGCTAGTTTTAACTACTAATCATGGCTCACCCTATATGGCAAAATATTTCAGATGCGGAATATACATCGGTGGAAGGCCATCACACGGGACCCCACGGGTGAAGAAAGCCAGAATGTGGCTCTAGTTTGAGTTTTGTAAAATAATTGTCAAATTTTTATTTTGGTATGTGTACATTGAATTGAATGTAATAAAACTTGTATGGACCTTGTATTACGTGAAAAACTTCATTATACATGTGTTGGATGGAAATGATATGCTTAAGAATGAGTTGGAAATGAAAAGTAGGTGAAATAGGTAAAAGTCGGCTATTCTAGTGGGCAACTTGTACCAGTATGGCGTACCGGTACGACGAGGTCCAGTGGGCAACTCGTACCAGTATGGCGGACTGGTATACCTTTCAAAAATTTTGTAAAATTACTTTGTCAAGCTTTTCGGCTATGGGTTCTTTGGTTCCCAGAATATAAATGGACTATAATGGAGTATGAAATGTGGTGCATTGGACCACGATTTGATTTAAATAATAAAAATGCACACGGGTTACATGTGTGGGTTATAATCCTGGTTAAGAGGATGTTATTGACGTGACGTCGAGTTGTGCGACAAACACGAGTATTTTCGCAGGTGGACATATGATCAACAATTGATAAAGGAGCCCCGGTTTTAGGGGTGTCATAGTTCAACCTACAACGGAGAGGGTAAATGGAGGGTGAGTGGGGGAAAGCTCAATAAGTAATTAAAATATAACATATGATGTCAAAGAACAATCAATAACTAATCAATTATCCAATAAACAAACGATGACAACAGAATTAATATGATAATTTACGGAGCACAAATATATGGAACATGTCAACGAACTCGAACATACGAATATTCAAATCACTCATGTGTAAATACTTGGTCAATCTCAATAACATGCCAGGCATCATTCGGTGAATTTTAATACATACTCATAATCATAACCAGGTCATCAAGTGTACCTTATGCATGAGACAAAAAATCTCAAGTATTCCACCAAAACTAACATCACAATGATTAATGATAAGTTACACAAAAATATGACTGAACAACAAATTACTAATAATTGAACGAAATATCATTTTAGAACTTGGAACCAAAACAATACCACAATTCCAATAAGAATAGGGCGATATCAATAAAGTATTATTTTCAAAGAGATTAAAGGAATGCATATCATGTATAAACCACTTACACAATGCTCAATTGAAACTGACAAACACCAAAACTTTACTGCTGAAACCACTCCATCAAATCCTATAAGAAACAGATTATTAATTCACATAAGTTCTAAATCCAACTCCAACTTACTCACCTCAATCCCACTACTTTTCCATTCCCTTTTCCGTGTACCTCTCTTCTTTCCTTTTCCTTTTCCTTATTCTTTTCTTCTTCTTCTTTTCTTTCCCACCTTCTTGCTATGGTTTGAATACAATGGACTGATTTTCTCAACAAAAGAGCCTTGAGCTCCAAGGCTTATGCATGTTTGGGGAAATGTGTCACCTTTTGTGGTGAACACATGTCACTACATGTTTTAATTCTATTGGTTTTTTTTGTTCTCTTACCTTACTCGATAAAATTCTGATCTCAATAAATTTTTATAATAATCAATTCTTTAATAATTAAATCCTAACATATAATTTGACCTCAAATCACGTTTATATAATTTTCAACAATATCACAAGACCCATAAAAAAAATTAATTATTCAATCACTTTCGAGCCAAGATTCGATCGTCACAAGTGTCAAGCTCTAAGGCCAAGGGGAGTTTTATAGGAGAAAAGATTCCTACACAAATTAAGGAAGATTTGGCTCAAAAAATAGGTGTGTCACCTTGTATAGTTAATGAGGAAAACCCTAGAAGAAGGGTACAAACTACTATAAATATCAAGTATTGTTTAAATTTAAGGTACACACTTCTTTTCTCTACAAGTAGCTACCTTATTCTCAGAACCCTTATTGATTTAAGTATTGGAGTGCCTTGGCCGTTCAAGCTTGTCACACCCTGGATCGCCCAAGCATGCTACGTATGTTACCTCGACCCACATGATCATGTAATGTAACTAACGCATCACAACGTGATATAAGTAAGCCAATACACATAGCAGAACTACTCCGATGAAGGCTAAGTTGCATCCCAATACATAGGTCTACCGCGTATTATAATTACATGTTTTACAAAGTCTCATACACTATTTAACAGAAACAAAAGAAAAAATGGCAATTCAACTATTCACAACTTCCCTCGGCACCAGCTAATCTATAAAGAGGAAAATAATGTATGGTGAGCATCAACAACTTGGTAAAGTTATTCAATTACAAAGCATGGGAGTTTGAAAATAAATAGTTTTTTCCTGATTGGGCAGCACAAAAATCATCATTTGATGCATACATAGCTAAAGCATTGTTATTTCATGTAAAACAATAGTAGTTATGAAAAATAGTATGTAAAAGAGAGTTCAGAGGTACAAATATAGTGCCACATTATAGAGAAATCAACCTAATAGACCACTTAGGGTCCATAGAAACATACGATCCAACCTTTTAGGGGACTTCCACCCCAAGAAAGATACGCTCCCTATTCACTATTTGACACCCAAGTCTGAAGACCAACTAGGCCACACAAGCATTTACAAACTCAATAACACTGTCTACAGCATCAACCTGAAAAGTAAACCCTCTGCCACTCAATAATGTGTGCACTTACATTTAATTCAGAAGGATTCTGGAGTTTCATTTCAATATGATCAATATAACAACCACCATGTTCAACGTGTATCAAAACCCTATCTGGTTTTGGATTCCAAGCCGGTTGCAAAATCACTCAATCAATAGTTCAAAAACAATAACATATTCAATAACTTTCAAAGAAGTTCAAAAAATCTCACTCATTTCGGAATTGAGATCCCTATCTTGCACGATATTTGATTCACAATTGCCAAAATAGAACAACATTATTTTTTAATGAAAATTCATTCACATACTCAATTTAACCATTTAAAAGTGATGATCATATATGTTTGACCAAAATCACCCAAAAAGTAAGTCAAATCAGCCCCAGAGGGTAAAACAAAAATTTTACACCTTAATTCGATCGGAGTATCAATCAGGACAACATTTTATAGGGATCTGTATATGTGTTAGGGTTCTTTTGGGCCCAACTAGAGGTCCAATGGATCACCCATGTGATGAAGGGGTGGGCAATGGTTGACCCCTCTCCTCCTTCTTTTTCCATTAATCGTTAACCAAGTTGCCCTACTCCTATGCAACTAGTTCAACACTTCTAGTTCATCCCCTTGTTTCTCCCTCTACATTCACCCTCTTTGCCTTATTTAAAATCCAAAAAAGTCACCACATGGCCTAGTTTTAAGACCCAGAAACCACAACCTTTATCTCCTTTTACCTTTACCAATTCAAGGGCAAGGTTGACTAAAAACTTGTTTTCCAAAGTCAAACCAGACCTATAACTGGACTTTTGAACCCTAAAATGACCCCTAAACTAGAATCCAAGGCAAAAAAATGAACTCATTGGGTCCAAACAATAATTCAAGAGAATCAAATTTCATCTTTAATAAAACCTAACCCAAAACATGGGTCTCGTGCTACCATCCCAACGATCCTTTCCACAACCACCAAACATCCCAAAAACTACCCAAGAACACAACCAAGATGTTTAATGAAAGAAAACTAAGCAAAGTTCATGACCCATTGAAAAAATTGAAACCCAAAACCAAATTTAAACTCAAATTCGACTTCACACACTTAACCAATTCAAAATCAAAGCTTACCCTTGAATTCTATGAGTTGAAATAAAAAGATTGATGTTAGCCTTGACCATCGAATCGCCCTCTAAGAAAACATGAAAAATTGCTTTTCCTTCTCTATCTTCTCTCTTTCAATCTTCTCATTGTTTTATAAATCCAACCACAAAATTTCAGCAAAATCTTGCAAGTTGGAAGCTTACATGTGCCTCCAACACCAACAAATGTATTAGATCATATTTTGTAATTGGCTAATTTTGTGGAGTCCATTGTAAGTCTCATCCTTTTCCATGTTGACAATGCTATAAAGTTGAAGATTTGAAAGCATCATTGAAGGGAGGAGATCAAGCGTGAAAGCAACATCATTCAAACTCCGTATGCACCTTCATACTTAGGAAAAGGGTAATAACCAAGACATCTAAGATGTATCATTAGTTATTTTAACTTAGGATGATTAGGATAAAAACATAGAATTGGAAGAAATCCAAGTAAGGCTCCTAGGCATTTTGAAAAGAAAATTTTTTCTAAACAATTTATTGTTTTGAAAACATAGATTGACATTACTGGACCCCTCTTAATCAACACCCTTTAGTGCTCAAGAGAACACGTTTTTTGGTAGGTGTCATGCTTTAAAAATTGGTAGGGAATAAAATGGGAAAAGACCACGAAGGAGTACAGAGCTCGCTTGAGCGATCAACGCTCTTGGTCCACATTGAAATGGGATTTTTATTTCAGTAATAACTGCCCCTCCCACTAATCAAGCGGTCATTCACGAATCTGAGTGTTCTTGTTTATCAAGTTGACCTTATTCTAGACCTATAAATAGGGAAAGCCTTTCTAACAACTAGGTTAAGCCTCTTATGAGATTTCTAAGAGAGAAAATACATGTTCTCCCTTGAGAGCATCCACCACTAACTTATATCCCTAAACCTAAAGGCTACCACTAGGGATTCTACCCAACCTTACAAATTGGAGTTGAAGATCTTGATGTTTGAGAACCAAACCCATTGGTGTGTGCATATTGAGAACCATTGGCATTCCCATGATTGCTAGAGGCCTAGACAAACCATGCAACGAGGAGTCCAAGTGAAGCTACGCAATCCATTGAATTAGGGCCTTTGTTGGAGAGGCAACAAGGAAAAGAACATCTAGTCATGCTATTAGTTGAGGTATAAGAATCAAGTACTTGTATGTTGACTTTGTAAGTAGGGGATTATGTTTTAGTGAACCAAGAAGCTCCCCAAAGTTTTTCTGGGGGGTTTTTTGCGTCAACAAATCGCTTGTGTTCAAATTGTTTATTTACATATACACTTGTAGTTATTTGCACAGATGCACACTATGTGTTAGTGATTTGAATGCTTGAAATATAACTCAACCATTGTTAACCACTGAGATTGATTGTTTGAGTAAATTAATTGAAAGATCAATTAACAGTTAATCATCGTAGTTAAGATATATTGTGGTGACTAAAGGGATTCTCAATATTAATTTCTATATTTGATTAAGAAGAGGTAATTGTGATCGATTGGGTTTTAATTAGTAATCAATTGAGCCTACAATTAAAAAATCTATTCACCCACTCTAAGTAAGGTGTCTATTGCTCCACGTGTATAATCGTGAGGAAAGATCCACATTAGGTTCCTCCTCCTGGAAAGACATTTGGTATCAGAGTGTGGTTGCCCTGAGTCCATAGGCACTTGTAGGCTTTCTTGATTGTTGTTTACATACCTAGTAGAGAATGGTTGCATCATCCAGTCGTGAGTTGTGTTTTGTAGTGCACAATACCATGAAAACCCAAGTGGGTAATAAAATGGTACTTTGATAGTGGTTGTTCTAGGCACATGACAAGATAAAAGTCCCATTGTTTGAGTGCTGGAAAAGTGTAGTGCTGGGACTATAACATTTGGAGATGGTAGTATCTCTAAGGTTGTTGAGAAGGGTTCCATTCAACCATTAAGTGTGCCAAAGTTGGGCAATGTCCTCTATGTGGAATGATTAAAAGCTAACCTTATCAGTATTAGCCAATTGTGTGATAATGGCAATGTTTTACACTTCATGAGAGACAAATGCACTATATGGAATGATAAAATTGATTTTCTTTTGGAAGGTATTAAGTTAGGAGACAATTGTTATTGTATATCTCCTAACCCTTGACTAGTGTGTCATAGGGAAAGTGTTGATGAAGTCACACTTTGGCAACAAAGGTTATGTGATGCCCCTGAAAAGAGGGGTCATTTGTCAACTCATTGATTGCCCATCAACCCGCTGAAGTACCTGTGAATATCACATAACTCGACACCACGTTATAACATCCCCTTCACTGGGATCATTACCAACAAAGAGTTTGTGTAGTGCCTCCCTTGTACCAGGCACTCCCAAACTCATAACCTGTATATATTTAAATCCCTTGACCATTTCATGGTCCAATATATATCAATTTGTCCTTAATATTACTCCATTTACATCTTTTGAACAAAATGGTTCAAGGCCCGAAGGCTCAAAAAAGTTGTTTTGAACTTTTTTGAAAATTTTGGAGGAGCTTCCGTGTGCTATTGGTAGTTGAGCCCTCTGCCATTGAGCTACTAGTAGCTGTGAAACAAGCTACTGGTAGTTGAGCCCACTACATGTGAGCTACTAGTAGTTGTGAAATGAGCTACCAGTAGCTGCCCACTGTGCTTGTGCTACCAATAGCTAATCAACGTGCTACCGGTAGCATAGCCCTGTTTTCCCCCATTTCAATGCTTTTTCAACTTCTACTCACCTAATCTCATACAACATTTACCCAAACTCACTTAGCATTAAATTTGACACAAAATATAGTCCATATGAGATTATTTTACAATCATTTATACGACATTACATGTCCAAAACTAATTACATAGTTTGGTTTACAAAATTAAATTCAAAACCACAATCCAACTTCTTCTCAACAAGGTCTCATGTGAGGGTCATGCACTGGTGCATGTCTCGCAACTGAAATGCTATGCCCATAAAGGGCAAGCCACGCTTAATAGGATATCTCCTAAAGAGACTACTCCCAACACAGATACATATGAAATGTTCATAAGCAATTCAACAATAATCATACATCCATTGAAGAACATACAATGGAATGATAACTACTACAATACTCTACCATGTTATGATGTGAGACTCACACATGCAACGCTACCTGAGCCATCACGGGCTCCCATAACATATGCAATACCATGCATGTGAATCCGTACATTCCAAGCACCCGTCATGGATGTAACACATCCAATGGCAATTTATAAATCCCAGGTCATTCTTGGGGTGGTATTCATGGACTTCTACGAACGGGTACCCATTCGACACGACATCAATGATCCATATCCGGTGTCTATCAATGGCTTCGCATATGCTGACATACTTTATGGACTCAATACCAGTAGAGTGCATATCCAAATCACTTGATCTTGCACCCAAGGGATAATCTAGCCCTTCTTGCTAATCCTAACCTTATACTCAATGCAAACTTGTGTGACTCAGTCGAACCTTGGCCCAACTTTCCCGAGCCCACGCATCATCCACCAAGAATTGTGTTTGATCAAAATCATGCACACACCCACACCCATAAAATTGCCCATGAATGTGATACTACTCGTGCATATGCAAATGTAATGAACAATTGCATTTCATATCATTATACAATCAAGTTTTAAATTGCAATTACAACATCATGTTCAACATGTCATGAGCACAATATGAACAATTCCAAATCCTCAATATAACTTATATCATAAAGCATAAAATTATATTTCAACATCTTCATAAGGCATGTTAAAATAATTTCGTTCAATTAAAATGCTCATTTCATTCTAGGCATATTATCAAACACCCAAAGGGCACAAAATCAAGTAAACACACAACATTCTCAATTCATCAAATGTCTCATGAAATTATACAACAAGCAGTTTTAACTGACCCAATTCATACAAGATTTGATTTAATACATTCTCATACCATTTTCCCGTACTCTAGTTACACTAGCAATACATTTAGAGAAGAGATTTCATCTCTAAACATACTACCCATTTCATATGCAAACCTCAAGTTGAAAATAAACCTAACTAGGAGAAGAACTCTACATGTTGAAGCGTAATACGAATGGTAGAAACTCCTAGAAGCCCAATTCAAGCTTCAAACATTGGTTTCTAAAAATTCCTTCTTTGAGAATTTGATGAAAATTCATGATTTTTTGTACGTAGATGTAGCTCTCATCGCTTAGATCAACTTTAGTTCTTGGCCCTAAGCATTTTGATGAACGGTTGGCCCTAGATCTCAAGGAGAAAGAGGAAGAACCCTTGAATTTCCCTTTCTTCTCTCTCTCTCTCTCTCTCTCTCTCTCTCTCTCTCGCTATCAAAAATCAGCAACCAAAATGTGGTAAAATATGATTTTTCCCCTCTTTTACCCCTAGGATACTTGGCCCACAACGCACCACACGTCCCATCTTTTCCTGATTCAATTTTTTCACAAATTAATTAAATCTAGTTCCATTTTATGTTCAATATATTTTATCTTCACTAACATTAAAATATTTTTCACATTTCATAATTAAAATCCCATCGCGTTTATTTTGGCCACACAACACTTGATCGCATCGTAAATTGCAAAAAAATTGACTGTCTCAAAAATCAATGAAAATTGATTGGATAAGTAGATTTTGCAAGATGAATCCAATGGTAAGGTCTGTTTTGTCATCCGAGTTCTAAAAAATTTATATTTTCAACCTATACCGTAGTGGCTAATTATTGCTTTGTCTTTTTCATAAAAATTCAAATTTTCCTTAGTTTTACATTCTTCCTCGTTTAAAAGAAAATGCATCCCCGAAATTTACACACGCATGCACATTCAACCATATGAATATGCGACATTCATATAATACTACATGACTATAAGAATGTATATGCATCTGTGAATAAGAATGGATAACTTGCATGTATTGTGTCCTTACGCTCCTATGTCGCCTTATGGTCTTGCCTCGTAAAACTTGTTATTGGCTATCCATGATACATACAGGTCCCTCCTCTAATGTCCCATCTGTATTAACAGCCACCTTACCCGAATCCACCACATGCATAGGATTTGAAGCATACTTTTGGAGCATAGAAACATGGAATACCACAAGTACACTCGATGAACTTGGTGGTAACGCCAACCGGTAAGCGACTGCACTAACCCTCTCGACTACCTTTAAAGACCAATATACCTTGAAGATAGCTTCCCTCACTTTTTGAACCTAACAACTATCTTCTAAGGCATCACCTTCAAGAAGACGTGATCTCCGACATCGAGCTCTAGAGGTCACTATCATCTGTTAGTGTAGCTCTTAAGTTGGCTTTGAGCCGTGAAAAGATGCTTTCGTATCAAGTTCACCTTCTCTGTGGTGACTCTAATCAAATTCGGACCCGCGGAAGGTCTTTCTCCAACCTTCGTCCAACAAACTAGAGAACAACAGGGCCACCCTTAAAGTGCTTCATAGGGTGCCATCTGTATGCTTGTCTGATGACTGTTGTTGTAGAAGAAATTTACTAAGGGTAAATGGTCCTCCTAATTACCCTTATAATCAAGGATGCATGCCCAAAATATGTCCTCTAAAGTCTAGATGGTCCTCTCTAACTGACTATCTATCTGGGGATGAAAGTAGTGCTCATTATCAACTATGTCCCCATGGTCCACTAGAAACTCTCCCAAAAGTGAGCCGTGAACCTGGGATCTTGATCAGATACTATGGATATAGGTACCCCATGTAATCGGACTATCTCCCGAATATACAACTTGTAGAATTTCTCTACTGTGAAGGTCATCCACACTGCCAAAAAGTGTACCGACTTCATAAGCTAGTCCACCCTCACCCACACTTCATCATGCCCCTGCAATGTCTACGGCAAGTGGGTCACAAAATCTATAATGTCGTGTTCCTACTTCCACTCAACCACCTCCAAAGGCTGGAGCAACCCTGCTGGCCTCTAGTGTTTTGCCTTGACCTGCTGACACGTGAGACATCTACTAACAAAGTCCCCGATGTGTCTCTTCATCCCATTCCAATAGTACTGGCGGCAGAGATCATGGTACATCTTTGTGCCACCTAGATGCATGGCAAAATGGGAGCAATGAAACTCCCCAAGGATCTCCTCTCTTAGATCCGTAGACTGGGAAACTACAACCGTTTTCCTAAACTGAAGACTATCATCTGTGTGAATAACCCAACCCTCATCACCCATACCTAACTGTACGCTGTCCTTCATGGACAATATCTTAGTGTCCTGCCCTTGGGACTTGATCACCTTGCTCAGTAGGAAAGGTGTAGCCACTAAACTACCCAAAATGCCTTGAGTCTGACCTTTGTAGTGTAGCATGAACTGCCCTATAGTTTCGAGCATCTGCCACTCCCAAGAAGCTATACTAGCCAAGACTCTCGATGACTTCCAGGTTAAGTGCATCAACCACCATATTTGCCTTATCAGGATGGTAATGCAAAGTGAAGTCATAGTCCACCAAATACTCCATCCACCTGCGTTGCCTTATATTCAGGTCTCACTAAGTGAAGATGTATTTTAGACTCTCATGGTCTAAAAAAAACCTCAAACTGCTCTCCATACAAATAGTGGTGCTACCTATTCAAGGTAAAGATGACGACATCCAACGGTCTGTCATGCATGGGGTAGTTCTGTGATTAGCACATCATTTGCACATTTGCACCCTTTTTAGACTTGTTTTTGTGGTGAAAAGGAGAGGGTTTGCAATATTTCTACATGTAATGAGGTTTTGGTATGTTTGCAAGCACAAAGTTGAAAATGGCATGAGTTAAGCCTCCATCGTAGTGCTTGAAGTCAATGGAGATGAAGGGGAGGCTTGATGATTGCATAGAAGGTGAAAAGACCAAGATTTGAGCAAAACAAGTAAAAACCTACTAGTTGGTTTATCAGAAAACTACTAGTCGGTTTTGGCTACTGGAGTTGGTTCTACCAAAAACTACCGGAAGGTTTTGGCTACCAAAGTAAAACCCACCATTAGGTTTTGCCATCGACCTGCTAGTAGGTTTTGTTGAAAAACGCTAGATTCTACAACTCAAGCTCTGCCATATGGGGGTCCCACCAAAGAGTCTCCCACTTGACCCCTAACATCCCTTACACACAGACATGCCTCCCTAGCCCTATCTTTGGACTTTGAAGGCTCAAGCATTAGTGAAGATAAGAGATAAGAGGGATGCCTGGGAATTGCTAGGTAGGCTGTCCTAGCCTACCCAATGCCATCACTTCAGCCTCTTATGGATGGGAGGTCTGTCACACACCTAAGATGACCCCTATGGATGAATTTGCAAGCTTCATTCAGCATTATTGAGGTTATAGAGCATTGTAGAAAGAGAAGCTTAAGGAAGAATTGATAATCTTAGAGAGAGAAAACATAGATTTTTGTATTTTCCTCATCCATTTCACTTGTAATCTTTTGTAAGACTGTTGTAAGCTTCATTTATTACCTTTAATGTCATTTATTATAAGTGCATTGCAATTTTAGTTACACATTTTGGATTCTACCATTGTTGTATTGAGTTTTCTTAATTTCAAGCTTTTAAAATAGGTATTGAATGCATTTCTTCATAGTTTTAGTTTCTTGTATCAATCCCAGTTCCAATCTTCATTTCTTCACAATGTCTCCTCACTTCATTTATGTTCTTGCATTAAACATAAGTAGCTACGTTTTAAGTTGGCCAATCCAAGGGAGAATTCCTGTTGGGTATGCTAAATCAACTCTTTTTCATTCATCTACGTAGTGTACGATGGTTTGGTTTGACTAGGTTGAGTGTGGACGTGATTTTGAGATCTTGATACATCGTAGACTTGTCACGGGGTATGCTTGAATCCTCACCTCCATTTTAGTCCCACTATTCCTACGAATCAATCGAACGTCTAGGCACCATTGGAGTAATGTCTTGAGTTGATTTGGCATTCTCATTGGAATGTCCTCTTCAAATTACCCAACACTTGTTTCCATTACATTTCTCTAACCAATCTTCACTCACCAAAACTCAAACTCAAAAGATTTTACACTTTTCAGTTTTCACAAAATCACCTTCACATATTTTACTTTCCTTCCCTGAGGAGATGACCTTGGAATACCAATTCCAAGCAAAACACGACACTCGAAAGTCTTTCTACGCATGGGGAACACTTTTGTACACACGCACACATTTTCATCCACACACACATTTTTCCCATTTCTTGCATGATATCCGAGGGAGAATGACACTCACCTATCTGTATAAGCCATACACACAACCATAATCATGATAGGAGAGTAGGAACGATGAAAAAGGAAGTTAAGCATTCTGTTTATGACTCTTTAACTGTCGAGATCCATAAGCCACAACCCTCCTAGATTGCATCAATACACATCCAAGCCCGTCCTTTGAGGCATCACAATATACTATGTACCTTTGTCCTCTTTCTGGAAATATCAAAATATGAGCTAAAGTAAGCCTCCTATTCAACTCCTAGAATGCCCTCTCACATGAGTCATCCCACTGAAACTTGACCTCCTTACTAGTCAATCTAGTCATAGGTGCAGCTAGTCGGGAAAAGTCCTCAATGAACCTCCTATAATACCTACCAATCCCAAGAAACTGCACATCTTGAAGGCTGACTTTAGCGTCTCCCAACTCATGATTGCCTTAACCTTCTCTGGCTCAATTGACACACCTGAAGTCGACAACACATGTCCCCAAAAATTCACCTCCATAAATCAAAATTCACACTTGCTGAACTTGGCATATAACCGGTGGTCTCTCAAGGTTTGGAGAATAACCATCAAGTGACCATCGTTCTCCTCCTCTGACTTGGAGTAGATTAGGATTTCATCAACGAAGACCACGATAAACTGATCAGGATTGGGTTGGAACACCCTATGTATAGGTTCTATGAATGCCGCTGGGGCATTCGTTAATCCGAATGGTATCACAACAAACTCGAAATGCCTATATCATGTCCTAAATGCCATATTAGGGATATCTACCACCCTAATCCACAACTGATGGTATCTTGTGCGTAGATCTATCTTAGAGTAGACCTAAGCCCCTCATAGTTAATCAAACAAGTCATTAATCCGTGGTAAAAAGTACCTATTCTTGATGGTGACCCGATTCAACTGTCGATTGTCTACACATAGCCAAAGGATTTTGTCCTTCTTCTTGGCAAATAGCACCAAAGCACCCGAATGTAAGGTATTTCGGTCTAATGAAACCCTTGTCCAAAAAATCTTGTAACTAGACCTTGAATTCTTGCAAGTTTATAGGTGTCATCCTATGTGGAGCCATAGAAATAAGAAATACACTAGGTTGTAACTCAAAGTCTACATCCCGGTGTAGAGGCAATCCTAGTAGTTCGTTCAAAAAAATCTCTGTATACTCACAAACCACCCGAGGTAGACTCAACTCTTGTCTCACCTCTTCCTCAAGTGTAAGGCTCACAAGCCAACCCATTAACTGCTCGTGCCAACAGGAATCATATACTACTTGGGGGTAGAGCATCATGCTTTTTCCCATGAAACATGAAACATACACCCTCTCGTGTATATGCAATGACCTTCTTCCAATCGCAATTATGATGACTTAGTGTGCCACCAATTAGTCCATCTTGAGGATGACGTCAAACTCCAACATGTCCATGACCCTAAGGTCCATGGTGAGTAAATTCCCTGAGATCTCTAGCTCACACCCTCAACATATCTAATCAATGCATACCCTATCCCCTAGGGGAGAACTCGCATGCAATGGCTCTTCTAAAGTCTCAACCTTTAAGCACAATTCCTTTACACATGATGTAGAAATGAATGAATACGATGCTCCAAAGTCCAAAAAATACCCTTGCCCATAAGCGAGAGAGTAAAAATGTACCCCTAATCACCGACTGGTCTACCAACTCAGTTTGAGTAGTAGTGATGGCATAGACTCACCCCTAGGTCCCTAAAGTCCTAGCCTGTAAGCCCTGTCCTTGGCCTCAACCCATGCCCTAGCTCATTTGGCCTGATTGTGAAATCCCCGTTTCTGATGCGGTAGGGTTCTGTGCAGCACCCTAGAACTGAAACTAGTTTCCTTGGCCCATGGTGGGGTAGGGAGGAATAAAGAATGTATGTGGATGCCCCACCAATGACTGGGACTGAGATGCCGCATAACTTTGGGATCCTTGTTTCTGAGGACAATCCCACTTCAACTGGTCCGGAAGGTGGCATATGAAATAAGTCCTCTGGCCTATCTAATTGGAAGTCTTAAAGTTTCTCCCTCTATGGGATGATTGAACTTAGCCTTGGCCTTAATAGTTGCGGTCCTACTCTTGATGCCCTTCTAGGTAGAAGTCTTTTCCTTCTTCCCCAAACTAGAAGAGGAGGATTGACCCTCCTTCTTCTTGTCCTTAGCACCCGCCTCCCAGATGTCTCTTGCGACTTCCACCTATCTCTCAATGGTCATGGCCATCTCGACCATCGAGTCCAAATATTGTAAGCTGTGGCCCACAATCTTTTCCCAAATAGACAACTTCAAACCATCCTCGAACCTCCTTACTTTAGCCAAGTTTGTGGGCACATAATCATTGGTAAAACAGGCTAAATCGGTGAACTTAGCCATATATTCCATCACTATCATAGTCCCTTGCTTTAAATTTAATAATTCTTAAGCTTTCGCTTGCCTAGGAAGAGCACATGGAACTCTACCCATGTCATTACCTCTAGGTTCTTCAAGGCCTTTGCCCAATCCCACCATAGATGGGCCTCTCCCTTAAGGTGGAATGCAATTGGCATTATCTTAGTGGTATTGAATGTGATCTCTATAGCCTCTAAGATCTTATCAACTTGTCGGATCTATCCCTCCCATAAAACTAGGTGGCTTGTGTGCATTGAACTTTTGGAGGATACTCGAGCCCCCTTGAGTCACATTGGTGCTAGCTTGTGCAAAGGTAGCCTCCATGAAGGCTTGTTGGTCAAAGGCTAGTGGTGGTTTGTTATTGTTCCGCTCATCTCCCTGACCATTCGAATGTCCCCTTCCTCTATTTTCCATAAACACACATGTCAAATAGCAATAGAGTACTTAGTATCCCAAGGTAGGAATCCAAGTCAAAACATTGAGATTTCTGTCATCTCACTAGTAGCGCGTGTACCACCCACTAGTAAACATCTTTACCATGAACCATCCATTTCCTTCTCTTTCTAACCCCCAAGAGTATGTTCTCTAACACTAGTTTCTTCTTTCCATATACATTTAATCATGCATATTATTCACATAACACATAATATGTAGTATTTAGAACACATAACATGTAATGCACAATGGATGCAATGGCCTAGACCTATGCCCTGCAAGCCCTAGGTAAATAAAATATATAGGCTCTAATACCAAGCTATGATGCTCCTAAAACCAGGGGTCCTTTCACAACTTGTTGATCACCCATCAACCCACAAAATTATCCACAAATGTCACATAGCCCGACACCACATCATAACATTCCCTTCACTGAGATTGTAACCAACATAGAGTTTAGGCAGAGTCTCCCTTGTACTGGGCACTTCTAAATGCATAACTCGTATGTATTTCAATCACTTGACCATTCCAAGGTCCAATATACATCAATTTGTCCTCAATATTACTCCATTTACATCCTTTAAGGGCTCAATCCTTGAACGCATGGCAAAGTTAATTTGAATTTTTTTGAAAATTTTGGAGGAGCTACTAGTACCTTGTGTACATGCTACTGGTTGTTGAGCCCTCTGCCAACAAGCTACTAGTAGTTGTGAAATGAGCTACCGCTAGCTGAGCCCACTGCCCGCAAGCTACCAGTAGCTGTGAAACGAGCTACCGGTAGTTATGAAATGAGCTGCCAGTAGCTGCCCTCTGTACTCCTGCTACTAGTGCCTAATCATTGTGCTACCGATAGCAAGGCCTAGTTTTCCCCCATTTCAATCATTTTTCAACTTCAACTCACCCAATCTCATAAAACATTTACCCAAATTCACTTAGCATCAAATTTTAAACAAAATATAGTCCATATGAGTTCATTTTACAATCGTTCATACGACATTACAGGTCCAAAACTAATTACACAATTTGGTTTACAAAATGCAATTTAAAACCACAATCTGGCTTCTTCTTAACAAGGTCCCATGTGAGGGCCATCCATTGGCACCTGAAATATTATTCCCATAAAGGGTGAGCCACACTCAATAGAGTATCTCCTAAAGAGGCTACTCCCTAACCCGATGTTTAAGAAATGTTCACATGCAATTAAAAAATCAACATAAATCCATTCAAGAACATATAACTCAATGATGAATGCCACAATGCTATGCCATGTTATGTGATGAGACTCACACATGCAACGCAACTCGAGCCTTCACTGGCTCCCATAACACATGCAATACCATGCATATGAATCCAGGCATTCCAAACCCATGTTATTGATGTTACACATCCAATAACCATTTATAAATCTCAAGTCTTTCTTGGGATGGGTATTCATGAACTTTCACCAATAGGAACCCAACCAACATGACATTTATGGACTTCCACCAATGGCTTTGTGTATGCTGATACATTTTATGGACTCAATACCAATAGAGTTGGTATCCAAATCACCAAGTCTTACACCTGGTGAATAATCTAGCCCTTCTTGCTAACCCCAACCCTATATTCAATACAAATCCATGTGACTCAGTTGAACCTTGGCCTAATTTGTTTGAGTCCACGCATGATCCACCAAGAATGGTGTTTGATCAAAACCATGCACACACCCACACTCATGCCAATTGCCTACGAATGTGATGCTACCCACGCATATGCAAATATAATGAACAATTGCATTTCATATATTTATACAATCAAATTTTTAATTGCATTTACAACATCATGTTCAACATGTCATAAGCACAACATGAACAATTCCAAATCCTCAATGTAACTTATATCATAAAGCATATAATTATATTCCAACATCTTCACAAGGCATGTTACATTAATCAAGTGAACGCAAAACATGCCCAATTCTTCACATATCTCATGAAATTACACAACAAGCAATTTCAACCAACCCAATTAAAGCAAGAATTGATTTAATATATTCTCTTACTATTTTTTGTACTCTATTTACACTAGAAATACATTTAGACAAGAGATTTCATCTCTAAACATACCACCCATTTCATATGCAAACCCTAGGTTAAAAATAAACCAAATTAGGATAAGAACCCTACCTCTTGAAGTGTAATATGAGTGGTATAAACTCCAAGAAGCCCAATTCAAGTTTAAAAGAAATTCACTCTTTTTGGGACGTAAACGTGGCTATCGTCGTGTTGATCAACTTGATCCAAAATGTGCACACCCAAGTGCAGGTGGTCAAGTTGTAGTAATAATCCGGTTAAGTTCGAAGTCGAATCCACAGGGAACTAATGTTGGTGTTTTGAAATAAGCAGTGACAAAGACAAAGTGACTGGAACCCTTGAGATTTAAAGTTGTGATGTTTTTGGATTTTTCTAGATGGAATAAAAAATTCTTTCCAAGAGGATTTTCTAGACAAAATATAATATAATTTTAAATGTAAAAGTCAGTCTTTAGCTTGAGGATCTAGACATGTAGTCAATCATCCAGTTGTTATACTTATGTTTAAGGACTCAATTAACTCCTGTGTCAACATAGAGTTAATCAGAGGATAAAAATGGATAGTGAGAATTAAGACCATGGTTCCGATGTCTTTGTAGAGATTACAAAAATTGTTTGTGCCGAGACTCAACCCATCTACAGACAAGCAAGTGTTTTTACAAGGCACCCAACCATGGTGTTGGTATTCCATTCTTAGTTGAAGCACAATAATAGTGAAGATTGAAAGGTAGTCATGAAAATCTAGCTGGAGTACTTACAAAGGACCAATGAGTCTGCCCATGCTAAGAGTCATCTATGTTATAGAAAGGATTCATTGGTTGTACATAGTACCTTAGCTTTGCTAGATGCAATCAATCATTCAATATGTAAATAAGAGATAAAGCATTAAGCATAAATGAAATGCACAAATATAACTTCCGAATGATTTATACATGTCCATTACCTCTTACTAAAGAGTGAATGAGAAACTACTCACACTTCATGGCTTTGGTAAAGCTAAAAATGTGAGTATTTCTCATCCCTCCAAGTAGAAGAGTTACTAGGGAAAACACACTACACAAGAAGTTGATCTTCGACGATGAATGAGTGAATCACATTCCATCCTTCACGGATTTGGTAAAGCTCTAGAAAAGTGGTAGAGTCTCACTCCTCTAAGGGACGAAGGAAGCTCAAACAATGGAAACAAATGAAACTAATACTGAAAGTAGAAGAAAGCTAGTCACTTTTAGATGGTTTTCTCCTCAAACAAAAGATGATCTATCTCCCTCTATGTCTATCTATCTAGAGCTAAATGCAAGTCTATGCAAGTGTAAGTCTATGTCTAAGACTAACTCCTAAGTTCTCCTCTCTTGAAGCTCCCACAATGGGAGTATTTATAAGCAAGGAGGAGGGCGCAAGGAAGAGTGAAAGAATAGTTCAAGGTCTTCAAAGTCTAAGTGAATGCCTCAAGGTCTGAATAGAAAATTAACCACTCTACAGCCTGTCTGGGGTCAACGTTCGAACTTTAGATGATGTTTGAATGTTGTCTCCTATCTTCCTTGATGGGCGTTTGATCACCGGATGGAGTTTGAACTTCCTACTCAAGCGGCCTTTGTTCTTCTGTGAGAGTAACTACAACATGCCATATACCATTGCCCTAGCACTATTCCAGTGAGTCCTCAATTAATTCAAGCCAACGTTCAAACATGGATTGACGTTCAAACGTGATACTCAAGTGCCTCTTTGTTTTTCTTCTTAAGGAATAGCTGCAATACGCCATGTAACATCACCTCAACAGTTTAGTCTTCAATTAATTCAAGAGGACGTTCAAACGTGGATTGGCTTTCGAACGTTCATGCCATGTTTCGAACTTCTCCAATTTTCTTCCTAAACATGTGGATGTTTCATGAAAATTTGGTATCCATTGACTTTACGCCTTTGTACAATCTTTCTCCTGAAATTTCATCATTAAAACTCTATCAAAACATAATTAGTCTTAAAAAGGCATAGTAAGTTGCTAATTTTAACTACTAATGACACCCCCAACCTAAAAATTGCTAATCTCTAGTAATAAAACAACAATTGAATGAGAAATTATTTACAATGCCATTTTCATAGGTCATTCATTTTCATTTACCATATGCAACAAGCCGTTAAACCCCTAGGTTTCCCCTCGTAGATGAGTGTTGTCTCATAAAGGTTTTCAGTGAAGCTACCCACAAACTTCAACCGAACAGATGTGTGTATGAGATTGCTTGTTAGAGTGAGTTAGCACCATGGTTGTTAAGACACCCAACCCTCAATTTTGACTTATCCCCCAAGCATTTTTCTTTCATCAGTACGTACTCTATACAAAAATAAACATTTGTTACATTGGTATTTGAAATTCATTAGGTCTAGCGACAATAATTGTTATATAACAAACATTAATCTTTACAACCTTCCATGGATAGCTTTGGTTTCACAAATCTCTTTTAGAATGCTCTTAGCAAAAATTCCCTCCAATTATAGTGATTTTTCTCTCAAAGGGCATGTGATCAGAAGAAGGCTAATTTTAAATTCACATGCATGGTTAGTACTGGAGTGAAATATAAGGAAACTGACTAATTATGTTTGGCATAATCTCATGGATGAATATTGATACAAAATAAAGTAATACTATTTAGCATAACCCAAACTTTTGGTTGACAAACTATATATGCATTAGACTTGAGATCAATTAGGGTTTTTTATCTGTTGTAATGTGGCCAAGGGTTAGTGGTTTAAGAAACGACGTCAATGGTATTGAAAAGCTATCTTTTCATTATGTAATGTAGCACACCCCTTTTCTTGCTTTTCAAAATTTCACCTTCATGGTATTTCTTTCTTTCGTTCTTTTTCTCATTTTTAACTTTCTTGGCCATTTTCTATTTTTCTTTCTCTTTCTTTTTCAGTTGTTTCCATAGACTTTTCTTTCTTTGGACAGTAGCCACTATCTTATTTTCTTTTTCTCTTTCCATTTTGTATCATATTGATTTATAAGAGGGTGCAAGAAAATTAGATAGCAAAGGTATGTCAAATATATTTTACTGTGGCAGTGTTACCATATGGGTTACCTAAAAAAGAAATCACATTTTAAAGGCTCAATCACAGCTAACTAGGGATATAATTTTGTAAAAAAAAAATGGCTAAGGATCAAAATTAAATCAAAGATGGCCTAAGATCCTTTCTCAAGCATGTGCACATGTATGTGTCACATGAATAGATTCTTTGTGGGATACATAATAGACTACTCTATTTGGGTCAATCAATAACAATTTTAATGAGACAATTCAAGGATAGAAAGTGAAAAACCATACTTGAGTAAATGTTGATTTTCTCTCAAAAGCATCGCATGGCTCAAAAACTTACCATGGTATTCTTTGTTATCTCCACTGGTTATGTTAAGTTTTCAAAGAATGTCGGTTATATAACAATTCTAATTTTGAGTTTGGTTATCTTGTACCTTAAGAATAACAAATACCAATGTATATTTGACATTTAAGCATAGAGAAAATACCATTTTTTAAAGACACGTGGTTTTAAGTCTAGATTGTTAGGTGAGGTGTTGAACCAATCATGTGCTTAATCACTTTAACAAATTGTCTCAATATTAACATATGTTCCTGTCAATCCTTAACAATTAACAATCTAAAGCTAAATCTAACACATGCATTTAAAAAGATAAATGTAATAAAAAACTAATTCATTCATTTCACAAAATAACATCAATTAACACAACAAAGATTCAAATCATCCAACAAAAGAAGCAACACACACAACCATCCACTCTCAAGGATAGAAATTTCTCTCACTCTCTCGTCTCCCCAGTACCTAAAGGTCCTCCAACTCCATGCTTCAAAAGGCTCAGAATCTCCTCTTGCTGTCAAAGAATCTCATCTTGCTTGGCCTCGATGCCAAGCGTGATATCCTGTAATGACTGTCGGGTGCTGGCTCTAGTGCTTGTACTTGCCTCAGTCTGGGTCTGTGTTTATGCCACTGCCTTGAGCTCTCTCTCCTCCTCCTCAAACAAAACATCCTACACCTCATTGGTGCCTCGAGTTGGTGGCTCGTCCTATCTCACCGCTGGGCCGCCATTGTGACCTTGGCTTGGCTCCTTCAAAATGATGCCTTTTTTACTGGTCTCATCCCTTTCTACACCCCTATCTGTGGCCTGACTTGGACTCCATAGTCCAAGCACATCTCTCTCAGGAGTGTACCGAAGGCGAGCAAATTTCTCTTCACATCACACTCCTTCGTCATCACCATCAAGATCAAAGATGGGAGGTCTATGCTTTGGCCCCTTCCTATTACATATGGCAATTGGGCCATCTGTAGGAGTATCTCATTCTTCTGTCCAATAGGGGCAAGGTTAGAGATGGCTATCAAGTTTAACATCTTGTACTTGTCCGTCAATTCACCTTGCCTAAGAAATCTCTGTCCTCCCCAAGTAAAAGTCGCCAAGCCCGTCAATTCCACACCCACAACATCCGTCTCAACATTCTTCCTCGGGGCATAGGTAAGCCTTTGTACCCGTGGTATGGCCCGCATCTCCACAATATAATCCACATCGACCTTGATGTGGGCTCCCCTCATATATGTCTTTATTGTCCTATTGACAATTTCGGCATTGTAGTAAAACTCTTGCACCAATTCATTCACTGCCTATCCTCCATTTCTCATATACATAGTCCGACCCCTCACTTATGTATCAGCATAAAGCCCCAACTCCACAAAATTAATCAATTCAATTGAACGTTCATAAACAATAGCTTGATTTTGGTAGAAATTTTTGTACCTATCCGCTTTGAGAGCATTGGGAAAGCGGGTTCTATCATATCTTCGGACTATAGGTGGCCTTCCCTCTCACTCCTCAATCACTTCCTCCACAAAATTTGGCTCTTAGTTGGTCGTCTTGTGCCTTACGGGCATTTTCATTCTTGGAGGCATGACTTTCAGTTTTGGGGGTTTTAGGGCTTCAAAAGTTTGGATTTCTTATGAGAAATGAGAGAAATAAGGTGGGAAAGTGGTTGGGATGCTTGATTTTGGGTAGAAATTGGGAATGGATGAGGTTTTGAGGGCTGAAAAGTGAAGATTCATTGAGGGTTTTGGGGGTTTGAGGGTTTTTTGGGTGGTTTTGAAATGAAGAAGATGAACAAGTATTTATAGGTAGGTTGACAATGTTCAAACGTGTGTAGAACGATTTTTAATAGAACATTTGAATGTTCTATAGGCGTTCGAACGTTAGGTCCTAGTTCAAATGTTACCGAGGCGGTCAAACATTTGGTGCTCCCAGTACTTTTGATGTCCTGCAGAGGCCAAAGTACTATGAGCAATCAATGTTCGAACGTCAATTGGTGCTAGAACACCAAATCAAAAATCACAATTTTTATGCACATTAAAAGAAGGCTATGTGCATAATTTGAACTCGAAAAAAAAATCATGGCATCTCAGGATAAAGCCCTACCCATACCTAAGGTTGGCGTTCTAGGACATTCCTTACTCGGCCCATATTTTATTTCAACAAAAAGAATTTTGTACATCTAACAAAAAGGATATTTACACTTTTTACAAAATGTTCAGACCTTTGGTTTTCATCACCCCAAAAATACAGTTGTCCACAATTTTGTTAAAAAGAAATATAGTTCGAGTCTTCTGACTTGATCTGAAATGTGTACACCCAAGTACAGGCAGTCAAGCTGTAGTAATAATCTAGTTAAGTCCGAAGTCGAATCCATAGAGAACTATGATTGATGTTTTGAAGTGAGTAGCAATAGAGACCAAGTAACTAGAAACCTTGAGAGTTTGAAGCTATGGGATTTCCTGAATAGAATATAAGATTCTTTCCAAGAGTTTTCTACACAAAATATAAGATAAATTCAAATATAAATAGTCACCTTTTAGTTCTAAGATCAGAACATGTAGTTAATCATCCACTTTATTATACTTCTGGTTTATAACTCAATTAACTCTCATGTCAAGGACAAGTTAATCGGAAGATAAAGATAGACTGTGAGAATTAAGCACATAGTTCCGATGCCTTTCTAGAAGTTTACAAGAATTATCTATGCTGAGACTTAACCCATCTACAAACAAGCAAGTGATTCTACAAAGGCATCCAACCATGGCATTAATGTTTCATTCTTTAGATACAGCATAATAATGGTGAAGATTGAACTGTTGTCACGAAGATCTAGCTGGCATACTTGCCTTAAATGAACGAGTCTTTCTATGCAAGAGTCATCTGTGACATAGAAAAAACCCACGATTATTGAAAGTACCTTAGCTTTGCTAGATGTTTTCAATCATTCAATAAGCAAGTGGAACATAAAGCATTAAAGCATAAAATACACAAATATAACTTTTGGATAATTTATACATATTCATCACCTCTTACTAAAGAGTGAATGAGGACCTACACACCCTTTATGGCTTTGGTCAAGCTAGAAAAGTGAGTGATACTCATCTCTCCATGTAAAGGAGTTACAATGTAAAAGAACAATAAACAAAGAGCCGATCTTCAACGAAGAATGAGTGAATCACATCCCACCCTTGACGGCTTTGGTAAAGCTCTAGAAAAATGGAAGAGTTTCACTCCTCTAAGAAAGAAGGGAGTTGAAGCAATGGAAGTGAAAGACATGAACAATGAAAGTAGAAGAAAGCTAGCCACTTTTGGAGGGTTGCTTCCTCAACCAACAAATGGAGGGTTGCTTGCTCAACCAAAAGATGAACTAATTTTCTTGATACAAGCAAATATAACACACATCTAAGACTAGCTACATGAGTGGGAGTCTTAGCCTCCATCTAGCTCTTCTACTAGTTCTTGGAGTCATCTAAGCCTTGCAAACTAAGTTCTTGTCTTTTACCCAAAAACACTTCTTTCAAAGGCTCCTCCAAGGGGAGTATTTATAGGCAAGGAGGAAGAGAGGCGAGACAAGAGAGTGTGAAGGAATTGTGTATGCTACCCAAGTCCAAGTGAAAAGTCAACTACTCTGCAGCCTGCCTATGAAGAACGTTCGAACGTGATTTGACGTTCAAACATTGTATTTGTTTTTCCTTTATGGGCGTTTTGAATGTTGTATGGCATTCGAATGTTTCTTCTGTCTTTGCTATATGGGCGTTCGAACGCCAGATTGGGCCTGACCTTCTCACTCAAGTGGCCTATGGTCTTCTATGGAAACCTATTTCCACACTCCATACACATCTTGGCGCTTTGCACTTATCAGTTCTAGTTGACGTTTGAACGTGAGTTGGCGTTCGAATGTGGTACTCAAGTACCTCAGAGTCCTCCTTCTTAGCTACAACATGCCATGTCTCAACAGTCTGGTCTTCAATCAATTCAAGTTGACGTTCGAATGTGAGTTTGCGTTCGAACGTTCTTGGCTTGGTCCAAGCTTTTCCAATTTTTCCCTAGAATATGCTAGTGTTGCATGAAAGTTTGATACTCATTACCTTTAGTCCCTTATACAATTTATGGCCTGGAATGTCATCATTTAAACTCCATCAAAGTATAATTAGTCGTTAAAAGAGCATAGTAATATGGTAATTTTAACTACTAATCCCCACCCCCAACCTAAAATATTTATAGTCTCTAGTAATACAACAAAAATGAAATGTAAAACTATTTCTAATGCTTTTTTGTAGGTCATCCGGGTTGCATTTAGCTTATGCAACAAGTAGTTGAACCACTAGGTTTACCTTAATGGACGAGCGTTGTCTCATGAGGTGTTTTCAGTGAAGCTACCCACAAA
>CAUOFW020005087.1:0-28530 GCA_963454935.2 Ilex paraguariensis
TATGGGAGCACATAGGGAGACTTGTAGACAGCTTGATAAAGGCTTAGACTCCCACTCATATAGCTAGTCTTACAATTATATTTTCTTGTATCAAGGAAGGTAGTTCATCTTTTGGTTGAGGAAGCAACCCTACATCTTTTGGTTGAGGAAGCAACCCTCCATCCTTTGGTTGAGGAAGCAACCCTCCATCTTTTTGGTTGAGGAATCAACCCTCCAAAAGTGACTAGCTTTCATCTACTTTCATTGTTCATTTCTTTCACTTCCATTGCTTGAGCTTTCTTCTTTCTTAGAAGAGTGAAACTCTTCCACTTTTCTAGAGCTTTACCACAGCCGTGAAGGGTGGAACGTGATTCACTTATTCTTCGTTAAGGATCGGCTCCTTGTTTAGTGTGTTTCACTTTGTAACTCCTCTACTTGGAGGGATGAGTATGACTCACTTTTCTAACATTACACAAGCCATGAAGAGTGAGTAGTTCCTCATTCACTCTTTAGTAAGAGGTGATGAATATGTATAAATTATCAAAAGTTATATTTGTGCATTTCCTTTATGCTTTAATGCTTTACATTTCACTTGCTTATTGAATGATTGAATGCATCTAGCAAAGCTAAGGTACTTCGTATAACCGTGGGTTCTTTCTATGTCACGGCTGACTCTTGCATAGAAAGACCCATTGGTTCAAGGCAAGTACCCCAGCTAGATCTTTATGACAACATTTCAATCTTCAACATTACTGTGCCTTATTTAAAGAATGAAACATTAATGTCATGGTTGGATGCCTTATAGAAACACTTGCTTGTTTGTAGACGGGTTGAGTCTCGGCACAGACAATACTTGTAAACTTCTAGAAAGGCATCGGAACCATGTGCTTAATTCTCATAGTCTATCTTTATCTTCTGATTAACTTGCTATTGAGTTAATTGAGTTATAAAGCCCAAGTATAATAAGCCAGATGATTAAGTACATGTTTTGATCCTTGAACTAAAGGGTGGTAGTTACATTTGAGAATTTATCTTATATTCTATCTAGAAAAAAACCCATTGGAAATAATCTTATATTTTGTCCAGAAAATCCCATAACTTCAAACTCTCAAGGTTTTCAGTTACTTGGTCTCTATCACTGCTTACTTCAAAACACTAATCATAGTTCCCTGTGGATTCGACTTCAGACTTAACCGAATTATTATTACAACTTGACTGCCTACACTTGGGTGTACACATTTTGGATCAAGTCAAGTTTTTTGTGCCATTGCCAGGGAACCATAAAAAGTGTTTTTAAGGTAAAAGATAAAAAGACTTCTCTTTTTGTATAAATATTTGCTTTACTGTGTATAAATTTGTTTTTATGTTTAAGGCCGCTCCTCACTATCAAAATTTATCGATAGAATGTTCTGAGTCTGTGAATCAACCTGAACCACCTTCACCTAGATCAGTAGCAGACTCTTGTGAAAGTAGAATAACAAATAATGAAAGACAAGGAGAAGTTCCTGTGAAAGAAGGGGAATTGCCTAACATTCAAACCTTGTGGGATTACTTAAATTCCACAAGAAATAGTGTCCCCCTCTTGTTTTATCTTTCTTGAAGATGCACCCCTCTTTATTGTAAAGACAGGCACAATTCAACTACTCCCTTAATTCTATAGACTTGAAACAGAAAACCCATATCTACACATAAAAGAGTTCGAGGAAGTATGTGGAACATTTCAAGACAATTTTAAGCTAGCCAAAATGAAATTTTTTTCATTTTGTCTAAAGGATAAAGCTAAATAGTGGCTAAATTCTTTAAAAGCTCTTTCAATACCTGACTAGCAAGCACTACAAAATGAATTTTTTTAGAAATGTTTTTCCTCTACACTGCACTAATGCACTGAAAAGGAAAATCATGAATTTTTAGGTTAAAGAAGGAGAAATTTTTTAGCAAAGTTGGGAGAGATTCAAGGATCTACTCTAGTCCTGCCCGCACCATGCTTTTGAGAATTTGACTTTGGTAGGATTTTTTTATGACTCCTTGCCCACCAGACTACGTTAGTTTGTCGAAATGATGGCTCAAGGAGAGTTCATGGGTAAGAGTCCGGATGAGGCATTCAATTTTTTTGACACCATATCTGACAGTTCTTAGATGTGGGACTCAGCCTCCCTTAGCATTGTTGAAGTCAAACCATCTACTACCCAAGGGAGTAAATATATCTTGAGAGATGATGATAACCTAAGAGCAAAAATGTCCACCCTATCTCGAAATCTTGAAGCTTTAGAGATGAAAAAGATTCATCAAGTTGATGTTGGTCCTCCCACTTATCACAGACTTCGTGTGGGTGTGACATGGTATGAGTGGAAGTGGACCAGTTTACGAATTTGGCATACTTTTTGGTTGTGCAAATGACCTTCACACTAGAGAAATTCTACAGGTTGTATATATGGGAGATAGTTTGGCTACAGGGGGTACCCGTATCTATAATATCAGATCGGCATCCCAGGTTCACGGCTTACTTTTGGGAGAGCTTTCAATGATTTATGGGGACACAATTGATGATGAGAATAGATTTTCATTCCTAGATGGATGTTTAGTCTGAAAGGACCATCAAGATTTCAGTGGACATGCTTCGGATTCTAGTATACAAATGGCACCCTATGGGCCACTTTATGTTGGACGAGGTTGGAGAGGGACATTCCAAAAGTCTAAACTTTAATAGGGACACCTCAGAGAAGGTGGACTTGATATGAAAACATCTTATGACACAGAGCAGACAGAAGAGCTATGACAACAAGCAACAGAGACTTCTAGAGTTTGACATTAGAGATCATGTCTTCTTGAAGGTTATGCCTAATAGGGAAGTGGTCAAGTTCGGGAAGTGAGAAAAGCTATCACTGAGGTATATTGGGCCCTTCGAGGTAACTCAAGAGGGTTGGTGCAGTTGCTTACTAGTTGGCGTTACCGCCAAATCTACAAAGTGTTTACGCGGTGTTCCATGTCTCTATGTTCTAGAAGTACATTCCAGATCCTACATATGTGCTGAATTAGGGTGAGTTGGTTATTGATACAGATGAGACTTTTGAGCAGAGACTGGTATGTATTATGGGTAGCCGAGACCAGGTTTTACGTGATAAGACTGTAAGGTTGGTGGAGGTGTTGTGACAGCTCCATGGTATAGAGGAGGCGACATAGGAGCATGACAAAATTATCTGTGCTACCTATTCATTCTTGTTTACGAATGGAGGTATATTTCTTGTAGTCATAGAGTATAATATGGCTTGTTGCATATGTATTTTATTATATGTGCATGTGTTTGTAATTTCAGGGAAAAATTCCTCTAAGGGGTAATAATGTAAAACCCAAAAAATTCAAAACTTTACTAAAAAGGTTCAAATGGTAATTAGCCATTACAGTGCAAGTTGAAAACCTAGTTTTTTCTATAACTTAAATGAAAAAATGGACCTCATCTTTGGATTCGTATCACGATATCTAGCTACATAGTCAATTTTTCTTGAATTCTAAGACAGTCAAATTTTTTTGCATTTACGAGGCTATTGGGCGGCACATATCTAAAATAAATGTGATCAGATTTTATTCGCAGGAACCAAAAAATATTTAAAATTTAATTTGATAAAAATACACTAAACTTAAAACGGGATAAGATTTAATTGATTTGGGTAAAATTGGACAGATTAAAGAGGGATGTGTGGCGCAACGAGGGTCATACATTTAAGGAGTATATTAAGGGGCAAAAATTAGATTTGTCCCCCATTCTTGAGCTAGAAAATTTAGCAAATTTTGGAAGAGAGAGAGAGAGAGAGAGAGAGATAATTCATGTTCTCCCACCTTCCTCCTTCAATCTACGAAGATGCAACTATTGGATTGCTTCGGGCATAGAGTTAAAGGCGCTAAAGCAACGAGGGCTATACACCCATACCAACGAACGTGGTTTTCTTCAAAATTTCAAAGATAGGAATTTTAAGATATAGCTTGGAAGGCTTGATTTTGGGTCTTTCAGGCTTCTACTATGCCAACATATTGATGAGTGTGGAATAGTCCATACTAAGCATCCTCACTGCATCCAATTTAACTTGTTTTTTAGTGAACTTTTGAGGAAATGGATTCAAATTGATAATTAATGGAGATTGGTTTGATTGTAGGTGATAGTCTGAAAAGGGCAGTCATAAAGCACCCCTATCGAGTGATCAAGGTCAATGGGGAAGGAAGGATCTCATGACGGATGGCTCGGGAGCTCAAGGAACCAAGAGTTTCAAGAAAAGGAGAGGATCTATCGGTAAAAGGCGTACTACCTATTTATAGAAAACCCTACTGGAAACCAGCCTTTATTGTTTCCCTGCAAGACCTACTAGTAGGAGCCTTACGATCTACCAGTAGAAGACCATACTAGAAACCAGCTTTTAGTGTTTTCCTGCAAGACTTATCAGTAAGAGCCTTACGAGCTATCGGTAGATGATGCCCAAAAATCCAAGATCCTTCTCTAAACGACACCACCAACTGTGGGGGGCCCACCTTTTGTCACCAAACCCATGCTCTGACATTTTGAACACTCCATGATGATCTCCTAACCCCTATATCCAGATTTTAAGCATGAGGGATAGGGGAGCCAAGTGAGAGAGAGGGAGTGGTTGGAAAAGCATGGGAGGACCACCTTTTGACTAATTTTGGAAGCTTTGGTGGACAATCTCCTTCCAATCAATCCAAGTCAGTTACTCATGCTAAGAGAGAGGGGATGGACAAAAATATGGAGTTCCTACAAATATTTTTAGATCATCATACTTTTAGAGAGAGAAGGTCCAAGGTAGAAGATGAAGTTTTAGAGAGAGAAAGTTGGGTTTTACATTTTCCTTCACCATTTTCATTGTAGTAAGCTCCATTTCACATTTAATATTTCCCTTTTGCACTTAAATATCTTTTAATCAAGTTGTAATTAAGTTTAGTTAAGTTTTCTTGTGGTTCATTTCTACATTTGGGACCTACTAAGCTTTACATTTTGGGTATGAATGATTTTTCTTTTGTAGTTTAAACCTTCTCTTACATTAATACAAGTCTATGCTTCATTTCACTACCATGTTTATCTACTTCATGTTTGTTCTTGCTTTTATCATGCATAGCTAAACTTTTAGTTGGCTGATCCAAGAGGGATTTCCTCTTGGGTATGTGAAATCGACTCTCTTATCTTCTTCCTCATAGTGTAAAGTGTTTGGTTTGACTAAGTTGAGTGTGGACATGGTTGTGGGCTTTTGATACACCATAGACTTGTCACAGAGTATACTCTTGTCCAACACAACTACATTAGTCCCTAACTTCCTACGAATCAATCAAATATCGAGAAACCATTGGTTGAATAAAATGAGTCAATTTGGCATTCCCATTGGAATGACCTATGTGGATTGGCCAACCTTGCTTTATTAAATATTTCTTAACTCATAACTCACCAAACTTCAAATCACAAGATTTTTCAATTTTCATTTTTTCACAAATCACTCTTCAAATACTTGACCTCGCATTCCCCGATGAGAGGACCTTGGAATACTCAATCTAAGTAAAACACAACATTGCAAGTCTCTCTATGCTTAGGGAGCACTTTTGCACACACATGTTTTCCCCACTTCTTGCATTGAACTCGAGGGAGAGTAACACTCAGCAATCTTTATAAGCCATATACACACTATCGGGTTTGAGTTGGAATATAGGGAAAATGATCAAGCACATATGCTACAAGAGGTAGGGTTTCCCTCCTATCTAGGTTTATTTCTGACAAAGGGTTGAAATATGAAATGGGTAAGGTGTTAGAGATGAATTCTAATGTATAGCACATACCTAGTCTAGCTAGAATATGAAAAATGGGTATGAGAATATGTTTAACCAATTCTTGTATGATTTGCATTTGATGAAATTGCTTGATATAGATTTCATGAATAATTTGTTGTTTGGGCATGCTATGTGTTTACATAATGTTGCCTACTAAGTGTTGATAAAATGCTTAGGAATTCAAGTATGTTAATTGTGTTAATATCACATGTGATATGCTCGAAAATGTTATGGAAATTGATATTTTACTATATGCTTTAAGATATGATGAACATAATGATATGAAATGTAATTGTAAATTACATTTGCATATGCACGGGTAACATCGCATTCATGAGCATTCAACATGAGTGTGGATGTGGGCATGTTTTTGATGAAAAACCATCCTTGGTGAGCTGATACGTAGGCTCGGGAAGGTTGGACCAAGGTTCAACTGAGTCACATGGGTTGCATTGAAAATACGTATCACGTATAGTAAGAAGGGAGAGATTTTCCCTTGGGTGCAAGGCCCTATTACTTGGTTCACTCACTTGACCAGAAGTGTAATTCCAGAAAAGTGTGCTGGTGTACTCGAAACCAGAGGTCTAATACCCTCAAATGTCGTGTCGATTTGGTAAATTGTCGGTGTGATGTCCATAAATTACCTACCAAAAAAGGCACAAGGTTTTATAAAATGGTCATTGGATGTCTAACATCAATGGCTAGGGCTCAGAATACCTAGATGCATACGCATGGAATAAAATGTTTTATGGGAACCAGTGGGGCTTGAGATTGCATTGCATGCGTGAGTTTCCTTCTCAAGGCATTGCATGGAATTGTAACATTCATTTATGAAATGTATGTGTTTGAATGGATGTTTGATGTGATGACTTGCATGTGACAGTTCATATGCATCTGGTTGGGGAATAGGCTCCTTAGGAGATATCCTATTGAGTGTGGCTCAACATTTATGGGGATACATTTCAGGTGTTGGACAAATTTCAGCAAACGACCCTCACTTGGGCCCGTGTTGATGACAGAGCTGGATTGTGGCTCTTAAATTACATTTTGTAATCCCTTGTGTAATTTTGTTTTGGCCTTATATAAATTATGTACAAAACTTGTACTTTGACAATGTCATGTAATAGGACACTCTTGGATGTTATTCTTTACTAAAACAAATGAATAAAATGGGTGTTGTATGAGTTGTATGGTTAAAAGTTGAGATTTGAGAAATTTGAGAAAATCTAGGCTCTATGTACTAGTACCTTATAGGTACCAACCTTCCAGTGGGTTCAAGTATCAGTATCTATGCTCATAGGTACAGGTACCCCGATGACAGTGGGCTCAGGTACTAGTACCAAGTCTTATAGGTACTAGTACCTAGCATCCAAAGGGCTCAAGAACCCGTACTCATTAATAGAGGTGTCGGTGCCTCTTCCAAAAAATTAATTTTTGAATTTTAATGCTTCCAAGCCTTTATATATTGAGCTCCTTTCTTTGAATGATATAAATGGTAAATTTTGAGTCCTAGACTTTGGAATTTGAACCTTGGAATGGTCTTATGATTAGTACATGCACAGTTCATGTATTGGGTAGAGTTCTCGTAAAAAGGAGACTCTACCTAAATTTCATTTTGTAATGATCCCCATGAATGGGGTGTAGTGACGTGGCATTGGGTTATGCGACACTCACAGATATTTCTGCGGGTTAATGGGTGATCAACGAATTGAGAAATGACCCCCCAATTTTATGGTGTCACACTAAGTGTAAGACCATTAGTCTTGCGTGCGCCTTCCACATTTTTTTTCTTCTTTATAGTCTCCACTAGAGTCCCCCCCAAATCCCCACCCTTAATCTAGTTTTTGCATGCAAGACATGTCTTGCATTTCTTCCTAAGTGGGATCTTCCCATCATTGCTTTGTATTTTATACCTATACACATATGTATTCCTATCTTATATATATGTATATGTATATTCCTTACATATATTTGTTCTATACTTATATATATCCAAAAATATTGATAACCCATTAAATTCGTATTTCGGATCTTTAACCACTCCTTGTATATAGTAACACATTTTTATTTTTATAGCAATAAATTGAGGTTACATCCTTGTCACCCGATAAATTCCACATGCTTTAACATACATAAAATAATAAAGTCATATCATATGTCAACATTCTTAATTAACTTTTCACACTTTAAATAAACTAACTTCCCCTTTAATCATTCCTCATAAAATTATCTCTGAATATTAAAATATTCATCGTTCAGGTTCAAGTCTCATATCATTACTCGTAATTAAATACTAATTGTCAATCCTACGTGTAAAACCCGAAAAAATTTGAATTTTTTTATGAAAAAGGGCAAAACGATAATTTGCCATTATAGTGCGGGTTGAAAACTCATATTTCTCTAGAGCTCGGAGGACAAAACGGACCTCACCGTTGGATTCATCTCGTAAAATCTGGTTACCCAGATATTTTTTGCATTTTATGAGGCGGTCAGTCGGACCTCAGGTGACAAAAAATTGAATTTTTTAATAAAATTTTGAAATTTGAAAAATAATTTAAATCAAGTTGAAATAAAATATTTTGATCTTGAACTGGAGCAAAATTTAATCGTTTCGGGGTGAAAACAGACTTGAAAAAGAGGGGCGTGTGGTGCAATGTGGGCCAAGCGTTAAAATGTATAAATAGGAGTAAAAAAACTATGATTTTCAACATTCTATTATGCTAGTTTTTGGGTTAAATGTTGTGTATTTTAACACTTGCCTATTGTAGTTGGTTTAATGGAAATAGGTACACTCAATTGTAGTGTGAATTGGTAATTATAAATTGCTAGTTAGTGATTCTTTGGATGTTTTTAAAATTGGGTTTATGAAAATCACTTTGTCTGATTTTTTTTTTGAGTTATGTGATAAATTTGAGCATTTTATGTGATTACATGATTTGGTGTCTTGAAAGTGTTTGATAAAATGCCTATGTGGAATAAAGTATGTTAATTGCATGAGATTATGTGATAACATGCTTGAATGATGTTAATTGCATGAGATTATGTGATAACATGCTTGAATGATGTGGTAAAGTGAAATCACATGCTTATGATATGAATTACAATTGGAAATGAAAATGTTGATATGTGCTTATGATATATTGGCATTGGGGTGGATTATGAAAATTATTTGCTTAGGATGTAATTATTCGTGGCATGTGTTGAAATGTGGTAGAAATTTTCCATGTGACATTCATAACATATTGATATGATATTGATGTTGCAATTGCTCATTGCATTGCATATGCATGGAGGCATCACATTCATGGGCATGAGATATGAATGTGGGTGTGTATGCTTGTTGTTAGGTCAAACACCATCCTTGGTGGTTGACAAATGGACTTCGTATAGTTGGACCAAGGTTCAACAGAGTCGCATGGGTTGCATGAAAAACTTGTGTCAGGTATAGTAAGAAGGGCTAGATACTCCCACGGGTGTAAGACCCGGTTACTGGTTTATACACTTCTGTCAGTGTAAGTCCAAAAAAGTTTATTGGTGTGCGGAACCGGCAGTGCGACACCAAAACTCTGCTACCCAACAAAGACACATGATTTTGTTTCATACAAAAATGTCATCAGATGCATAACATCAATGGCGGGTTTATTACACATTGGCATTGCATTGTGTTGTGGGAGTTGGTGAAGGTTCGGGTTAAAGTGCATGAGTGAGTCTTATCTCATTTCAAGGCATGGCATGGTATAATTCCAACATTGAATTGCATATTCTTGTTTGGGATTTTTTTTGCTTGTTGAATGTTGCTTGTGACATTTCATATGCATCTAGGTTGGGGTGTAGCCTCTTTAGGAGTTACCCTATTGAGCGTAGCTCACCCTTTATGGGGACAACATTTTAGGTGTGGGGTACACGCCGGTGGAAGGCTCTCACTTGGGGCCTCAAGGATGAAGAAAAATCGACTTGTGGCTTTTAATTCATGTTTTGAAAAACTATTGTGAAAAAATTATGCTTTTGTAAAACGTTCACTTAGTTAGTTTTTGGGCATGTAATGTATGTAAAAGAATTGTAATTGAATTCGTATGGACTATTTTTAATGTAACATTGCATGTTGTTATATGAGTATGGATAAATGGACCCAGTGTGGTCAATGTTTACTCATAAATGGACCCGATGTGGTCAATATTGTATATTAGGCCTCAGATGGGTCATGTGATTGTATGATTGCACAGGTTGTGTTTTTGGGTAGAGCTCCCTATACAAAGGAGACTTTACTCGAATTTTTTTAAATTGTGGATCTTGGTAAATGGGGTATAATGGCGTGATATCGAGTAAGATAGTATCCACGGGTATTCCGCGGGTTGATGGGTGATCAACAGGTTAAGAAAGGAACCCCGGTTTTTGGGGCGTCACACTACGTATGCATGTAAGATATGAATATGCTTATTACATTTATTATATGCTTGTCATGCGTATTTGGGTCTTATATTTTTTCCCTCTATAGAAATTACATCCTCGAAAATAGACTTACCAATCTGAAACACGTGAGGATACTTGGTTCGCATGATTTCCTCGTCTTCCCAAGTTGCTCCTTCGATTGTTTGATTCCGCCACAACACCTTTACTAATGGTATGACTTTAATTTGAAGCAATTGATCTCGTCGATCCAAAATCACCAGAGGTTCCTCATCCTAAGTCAAATTACTTCCTAGCTCCACTAGCACCAATGTTAGAATGTGGGAGATATCGGTTACATTTCTAGAGTATTGACCCATGAAATACATCATGTAATCAAGACAAATTAGCTGGTAATGCTAAACGATATGTGACAGCTCCAACTTTTTCAAGTATCTTAAATGGTCCAATGCACCTTGGACTCAATTTCCTTTTCTTCCCAAACTACACAACCCCTTTCAATGGTGAAACTCGCAAAACTTTTCTATCGAATATTGTCAGCAGAAATTTTCTTTCGACTTTGAGCAGTTTTTAATCGCTCCTATATCACTTTCACTTTGTCCATGGTTACCTGCATTAATTCTGGACCTAGTATCTCTCTCCCCCACCTCAATCCAACATACTGGTGTTTTATAATGTCGGCCATATAATTCTTCATAAGGAGCCATGCCTTAGATTGAAAACTATTATTATACGTGAATTCAATCAAGGGTAAGTGATCATCCTTGTTACCCCTAAACTCCATTACACAAGCTTTCGACATGTCTTCTAAAAATTGGATCATCCTCTCAGATTGTCCATCTATTTGAGGATGAAAAGTTGAATTGAACTTAAGTGTGTACCTAGAGGTTGTTGTAATCTTGGCTAGAACCGTGAAGTAAACATGGATTCCTATCTGCCACAATAGACACTGGTGCTCCATGTAAGCGCACAATTTTATCCACATACAATTTAGCATATTTCTCCAAAGGAAAGTTTATTTTTACCATGAGGAAATGGGAAAAATTGGTTAAATGATTGACTATTGCCCAAATGGAATCATATCCCTACTGGTTTTGGGGCAAACTTACCAAAAAATGCATCGTGATATGCTCCCATGTACATTCCGGAATGATTGAAGTAGTTTCGCATGTTACTGATGCTCTGCCTTTACTTGTTGACATATCAAGCACTTAGACACAACCTTAGCTATTTCTTGTTTCATTCCCATCCACTAATAGTATTACTAAAGGTCACAATACATCTTGGTGCTCCCTGGTGGCATAGAGTAGGCAGAATTGTGTGCCTCCTCCAAATCTTATGGTTAATGTATGGGTCATTGGGTATGTAAAGAAGATTTCCAAATATCAACATATCATCTTTTGTCACTTTAAAATCAATCTGATGTCGACTTCCAATATCTTTCCTTATCTTCTTCGCAAATGAATCTTGTAGTTATGCATCATTGATATGATCTTCAAATATCGTTTGAACTTTTATTTTCCCATTAGTGCATCATCTCCCAATAGCTGGAACCCTTAGCTCTGTCTAGGCATTCACTCACGCACATCGCACACATGATAACTATCCCGATGATTTTTGACTTTATGCATCTGCCACTACATTTGCCTTTCTTGGATGGTAATAAATAGTGCAGTCTTAATCTTTCAATAACTCCTTCCATTGCCTTTGTTTCCAATTCAACTCTTTTTGCGTGAATATATACTTTAAGCTTTGATGATCAGTATAAATTTCATAAGTCCCTCTATATAAGTAATGTCTCCACAATTTCATGTCGAATACAAATGCAACCACCTCCAAATCATTGGTAGGGTAATTACACTTGTGAATTTTTAATTATCAAGAAGCATAGATGATCACCCTCCCATGTTGCATTAATATACAACCCAACCCCTGATGTGAGGCATCACTTTAAACCACAAAATTCCCGCCTTCTATTGAAATGGTTAATATAGGTGCAGAAACCAACCTTGTTTTCAACTCTTTGAAGCTTTGTTCACACTTATCATCTCATTGCAATTTAACATCATTTCTAATGATGCGGGTCAATGACATTGCAATTGAGGAGAATCCCTGAATGAATATATGATAGTAACCTGCCCGATCTAAGAAACTTCTTACTTCCGTTACATTCCTTGGTTGCTCCCATTTTACCATGCCCTCAATTTTCTTTGGATCTACTTGAGTACCATCTTTTGACACCACATATCCAAGAAATACCATGCTATCCATCCAAAATTCACATTTGTTGAATTTGGCATACAATTTTTTTTCCTATAAAGTTTGTAAAATAATTCGCAAATGTTGCTCATGTTCTACTTCGTTGCAAGAGTACACCAAAATATCATCTATAAACACAGTTACAAATGAATCTAAGTATGGTTGAAACACACTATGCACCAAATCCATAAAAGTAGCTAGGGCATTTGTTAACCCAAACGACATGACTAAGAATTCGTAGTGCTTGTACCTAGTTCAAAATGTTGTCTTTGGTATGTCACTTATTTTTACCCTTAACTAGTGGTATCCCGATCTTAAATCAATTTTGGAAAACTTTTGTTGTTTGCAATTGATCAAACAAATTATCTATTCATGGTAATGGGTATTTATTGCTAGCAGTTACCTTATTAAGTTGCCAATAATCAACACAATGTTGCATAGTGCCATCCTTCTTTTTCAAAAATAGCACTGGTGCCCCCATGGTGAAGTACATAGTTGAATGAAACCCCAATTCAATAAGTCTTGTAACTATTTTTTCAATTCAGTTGGCGCCATACAACATGGAGCGATTGATATGGGTGTGGTTCCGGGTAGTAATTCCATCACAAACTCCACTCCCTAATTAGGTGGTAACCCAGGTAATTCATTTGGGAAAACATCAAGAAAGTCCTTCACTACTGGTACCCTTGGTGGTTCAACTTTATCCTCACCCGTACTTCTCAAACATGCCAAAAAAACCTTGGCATCCCTTCTTGAGCAATCTTTGAGTTTTGATTGTTGATATAAGGCAATTTGGTGTTACTTTTCGTTCACTTTGAAATTTAAATATTCGGCATGGCTAAGTAGTTGAAAAGTAATCTCTTTTTATAACAATGAACTGAGGCATGATAGGTTAATAGCCAATCCATCCCCAATATCATATCAAAGTCATACATGTCAAGTGGACGTAAATCCACAAATAATTCCCATGTGTCCATTCTAATTATGCAAGCCTTATAAACAATACTGAATACCACTACCTCACCCACCAGTTTTGTTATAGATAAATGATGGTGTGGCAGGGTGATTTCAATACTTAATATAGGTGTGTGTAACAAAAGAGTGTGTGGATCCAGGATCAATTAAAATCCCAACATTTTCACCTAATTTACAAATTGCACATATGACCACATTGGTCGAAGCATAGGCATCCTGCTGTGCCATAGCGAACACTCACCCCTGAGTCTCGGAAGTACTAGTAGACCCCTTACTCACACCTTGCACCCTTGCCGATGTTGATGTATGTCCTGTACCTAGATTTACACTGCCCACTAAAGGTGACAAGACCGATTTGGTTGGACATTCACGTGCAAAATGCCCAACCTCTGCACACTCATAACATCTCGGAGCTCCACTAGCTGACTTTTTTGACAATTCTGAGCGATATGTTCTTCCACTCCATATTTAAAACAAGTAACACTAGCATCTCATCCACTCAATTGTCCCCTACCCCAAAATCCTATCGAGGGTTTAATGGAAGTATAACCCTTTGAACCGCCATATTTACGAGAATTTCTAACACTTCCTATTTGCGAGAATTTTGGTCCTTACTCCTTCTGCCCACAGTCTAACCCCCAAATGGAGATCCCATACTAGGTACAATGTCAAACTTCCTCTTCTTGAATTGCTCCCTGACTTTATCCAAAACGTATACACCTAAGTGCAGGTGGTCAAGTTGTAGTAATAATCCGGTTGAGTCCAGAGTCAAATCCCCAGGGAACTATGATGAGTGTTCTGAAGTAGCAGTGACAGAGACCAAGTAACTGGAAACCTTGAGAGTTTGAAGTTATAAGATTTATTTGAATAGAATAGAAGATTCTTTCCAAGATTTTTCTAGACAAAATATAAGATAAATTCAAATGAAAAACAATCACCCTTTAACTTGAGGATCAGAATATGTAGTTGATCATCCGGTTTATTATACTTGTACTTTATAACTCAATTAACTCCCGTATCAACAGCAAGTTAATCAGAAGATAAAGATGGACTGTGAAAATTAAGCACATAATTCCGACGCCTTTCTAGAAGTTTACAAGAATTGTCTGTGCCGAGATTTAACCCGTCTACAAACAGGCAAGTGTTTCTACAAGGCATCCAACCATGGTATTAATGTTCCATTCTTTAGATAAAGCACAATAATGGTGACGATTGAAATGTTGTTATAAAGATCTAGCCGGGGTACTTACCTTGAACCAACGGGTCTTTTCATGCAAGAGTCATCCGTGACATAGAAAGAAACTCATGGTTATACAAAGTACCTTAGCTTTGCTAGGTACATTCAATCATTCAATGAGCAAGTGAAATATAAAGCATTAAAGCGTAAAGGAAATGCACAAATATAACTTCTGGATAATTTATACATATTCATCACCTCTTACTAAAGAGTGAATGAGGAACTACTCACTCTTCATGACTTGGGTAAAGTTAGAAAAGTGAGTGATGCTCATCCCTCCAAGTAGAGAACTTACAAGGTAAAGTACAATAAGTGAGGAGCTGTTCTTTGACGATGAATGAGTGAATCACGTTTAGGGGTGTTCATGGGCCGGGTTACCCACGGGTTTCGTTACTCGGCCCAAAAAAAATAGGCCCGAAGGCCGATAGGCCCGATAGTTAGCCCGCCCGAGCCCGAGCCCAGTATCCTTAAAAAGAGGACTTGGGTTTGCCCTCAAACCCATTACCCGGCCCATGAGCCCGACCGCAAGCCCAACCCACCTACCCACCCTTCTTTTGAAAAAAAGTTATACTTTTAGACCATTAAATTTGAAACTTTGAAATAAGTTTTTCAATATCGAAATTTGAAGTTTTAAAAATTTAGATATTATAAATAATGTATTATTTTTTTTCCATGTATTAAGCATATAAGTTTTAAATGGTAGATTAATGCAAATCATAGATAAGTTAGTAGGTGTCAACCTAGTTGAGATTTATTCATTCTATTGGATATAGTTCATTATTTTATTTTTATCCATTTTGACTTTACATTTAATTCAAAAATATAATTTACACAAATATTAAGTGACAAAATATTCATTATTTTTAAATAAAGATATATATAAAAAAGCCTATCAGTAGGCCCATCCAACAAGTCCACCCACAAGCCCGTCGCCCAATAGGCTTATGGGTTGAGTTGCGAGTAGCTTATCTCTACCTGAAGCCCAGTTCGGCCCGCCCAATAACTCACTTAGATAAGGTTCTGGGCCTACACTACCGAGGCCCGGCCCGAAAAAAAATTTGCGGGCCTGGCCCGGCCTGGCTCATGGACACCTCTAATCACGTTCCACCCTTCACGGCTTTGGTAAAGCTCTATAAAAGTGGAAGAGTTTCACTCCTTTACTAAAAGAAGGAAGCTCAAACAATGAAATTGAAATAAAAGAACAATAAAAGTAGAAGAAAGCTACTCACATTTGGTGGGTGGCTTCCTCAACCAAAAAATGGAGGGTTGCTTCCTCAACTAAAAGATGAACTGTCTCCCTTGATACAAACAAATATAAATCTAGCTATATGAGTGGGAGTCTAAGCTTGCATCTAGCTCTTGACTAGTTCTTGGTGTAGTCTAAGCCTTACAAACCAAGTTCTAGTCTTCTACAAGATCCTCCTTCCAAAGGCTCTCCCATTAGGAGTATTTATAGACAAGGAGGAGGGGAAGACAAGGGAGTGTGAAGGAATAGTGTATGCTACCCAAATCCAAGTGAAAAACCAACTACTCTGTAGCCTACCAGTGGTGGACGTTCGAACGTGAGTTGGTGTTCAAACGTTGTCTCTGTTTTTCCTTTACAGGCGTTCGAACATTGTCTAGAATTCGAATGTTTATGCTGTTTTTGCTTTGTGGGTGTTCGAACGCCAGATGGGGCCTAACCTCCTCATTCAAGTGGCTTGTGGTCTTCTGTGGAAATCCATTTCCACACTCTATGCATATCTTGGCGCCTTGCACTCATCACCTGGTCGTCAATCAATTCAAGTGGACATTCGAAAATGAGTTGACGTTCGAACGTGGTACTCAAGTACCTTAGAGTCTTCTTTCTTTGCTGCACACGCCATCTCTTAGCAATCTGGGCTTCAATCAATTCAAGTGGGCGTTCGAACATGAGTTGGCGTTCAAACGTGGTACTCAAGTACCTCAGAGTCTTCTCTCTTTGCTGTAACACGCCATCTCTTAGTAATATGGGCTTCAATCAATTCAAGTGGACATTTGAACGTGAGTTGACATTCGAACGTGGTACTCAAGTACCTCAGAGTCTTCTTTCTTTGCTGCAACACGCCATCTCTTGGCAGTCTGGGCTTCAATCAATTCAAGTGGACATTCGAACGTGAGTTGGCGTTCAAATGTGGTTGGCTTGGTCCAAGCTTTCCCAATTTTCCTCCAGAATATAATGGTGTTGCATAAAAGCTTGGTATTCATTGATTTTGGTCGCTTGTACACTTTATGGCCTGAAATGCCATCATTTAAATTCCATCAAAGTATAATTAGTCTTAAAAGAGCATAGTAATATGCTAATTTTTACTACTAATCACAGCCCCCCGACCTAGATATTGCTAGTCTCTAGTAATACAATAACAATGGAATGTAAATCTACTTCTAATGCCTTTTTCGTAGGTCATCTAGTTCCATTTAGCATATGCAATAAGCCGTTGAACCACTAGGTTTACCCTAATGGACGAGTGTTGTCTCGTGAAGGTTTTCAGTGAAGCTACGCACAAACTTCAGTCGAATAAATGTGTATGTAAGATTGCTGGTTGAAGTAAGTTAGCATCATGGTTGTTGGGACACCCAACCCTCAATTTTTGACTTACAACCCCGCATACTCCTCTTTTATAGGTGTTTATTCTATGCAAAAATTGGCCTTAGTCACATTGGCATTTGGAATTCCCCATGTAGTAGGAATGATCATTCTAGCAACAAGAATTGTTATATAACAAACATCCCACTCTACCACCTTCCATGGTTAGCTTTGATTTCACAAACGTCTCTTAGAAGTTCCCTTAGCAAAAATTCACTCCGATTATAGTGACTTGTCTCTCAAAGGGCATGTGATCAGAAGATGGCCAGTCGAAGAATCACATGCATAGTTAGAAAAGGAGTGAAGTTTAAGGAAACAAACTAATCTTGTTTTGACATAATCTCATGGAGGAATAGTGATGCAAATAAAGAAATACAATTGGACATGCCTCAACTTTTCATTGACAACACACACATGCATCAAACTTAAGATCAATTAGGGCTTTGTATAGGTTGAAATGTGGCCAAAGGTCAGTGGCTAACGAAATGACATCAATGTTATTCAAAAGCTATCTTCTTATTATGTAGTGTAGCACACCTCTTTCTAGCTTTTCGATCTTTTGCCTAGCAGTGGTATTTCTTTTATTTTTATCTTTTTTCACTTTCTTGGCAATTCCTTGTCTTTTAGTCTCTTTTCTTTTTCGGGTGTTCTCACCGATTTTTCTTTTGTTGGACAATGGATACCATTGTCTTCTCTATTTATCTTGTTTTTTTGTATCATACTGATTTGTAAGAGGGTGCAAGAAAATTAGATAGCAAGGTATGTCAAGTACATTTTCTTATGGCTCAATTTGCATATGGGTTTCTTGGAGAAGAGATCATACATTAAAGGCTCAATCATGGCTAACTAGGGATATGATTTTGAACAAGAAATGGCCAAGGCTCAAAGTTAAATCAAAGATGGCCTAAGATCCTTTCTCAAGTATGTGCACCTGTATGTGTCGTATGAATAGCCATGTCAATAGATTACTTTAGTTGCATTAATCAAATCAAATTTCAGTGAGATTATTCAAAGATAGATAGTGAAAAACCTTTCTCGAGTAAACGTTAATCTCCTCTCAAAAAGCATCGCAAGGCTCAAAGCTTACCATGGTATTTTTCGTTATCTCCACTGGTTATGTCGGGTTATTCCAAGGAATGTTAGTTATATATCGATTCTATTTTTGAGTCTGATCATCTTGTACCTTAAGAACAACAAATAATGATGTACATTTGACAATTTAAGCATAGAAATAATACCAGTTCCCAAGAATTGTGGTTTTAAGTCTAGATTTCTAAGTTGAGGTGTCAAACCGATCATATGCTTGGTCATTTTAACAAGTAACCTTAGCATCCGCATCTGTTTCATTATTTATCAAGAATTACTAAAGTGATAATTCTATACATGCATTTTAAACAGATAAAAGTGATAAACTGAACCATTCATTTCACGAAATATGATCATTTACAATAGTACCAATGATTCAATCCATCATAAAAGAAATGACTAAGACACAAAACTTCAAGTATTCTCAATCATCGACCCAAAAACATCCACCAAAGATGATGAGTGTTTTGAACTAGCAGTGATAGAGACCAAGTAACTAGAAACCTTGAGAGTTTGAAATTATGGGATTTTTTTGAATATAATAGAAGATTCTTTCCAATAGTTTTCTAGAAAAAATATAAGATAAATTCAAATGTAAAACAATCACCATTTAGCTTGAGGATCAGAACATGTAGTTGATCATCCGGTTTATTATACTTGTGCTTTATAAAAGAAGTGATTAAGACACAAAAACTTCAAGTATTCTCAATCATTGACCCAAAAAGAAACAAACACCCACCAAATATCCACAACAAACTACAAATATCCACAAGAATTACAAAGAAGAAACTCCTCCACTGAAGGAACAACAACAAATTTTTAAGTACAAAAACCCCAAAGAAACTACCAAAGAAGAAATCTTAAAGAAGAAGCAATAGTAATCACAACCAAAATCAAGAACAAAAATCAATCTCCACCAAATCCACCATCTTCAGCAGCTCCACCAGCTCCACCCCTCAAAAGTCTAAGAATTTCATCCTGCTTAGCTTTAATGCTAAGCATGATGTCTCGTAAAGAACGTCGGGTACACTTGTTGGGGCCTACCTCCGGTGTCTGTGCCTGGTCTCTCTCTTCCTCCATTTCTCTCTCCTCCTCCCTGTCAAGCTCGTCCTGCACCTCATCAACTCCATGGGATGGGGGCACCTCTTATCTTGCCGCCGGGCCACTACTATGACCTTGGCTCCTCCTAAAGGATACCTTGTTCAGTGGCCCTATTGGCTTTTGAATCCTCATTTCAGGCCTTACCCTAAGCCCATGGTCCTTGCACATCTGTTTCACCAAGGTGGCAAAAGGGAGTGTATTCCTCTTCACATCACAACCCTTCTTTATTTCTGTCAAAATTAGGGAGGGAAGGTCGATGCTTTGACCATTCCCAATTGTGTAGAACAACCAGGCCATGTTAGGGAGGATTCTATTTTTTCTTCCTATCGAAGCAAAATTCGATACTGCAATCAAATTTAACATTTTGTATTTGTCAGTGAGCTCCCCTTGTCTAAAAAATCTCTTCCCCTCCCAAGAAAAGTTAGGCACTCCCATCAGCTCCACTCCAACCACCCTCATAGCCACATTCTTCCAAGGGGGATATGTGGGGCTTGGTACTCTGGGTATCTCTTCCCTTATTTCTCATATATAACCTTCATCCACGTCAATGTGGATCCCCCTCACATAAATCTTTAGTGCCCCATTGAATATTTCGGCGTTGGAGTAAAACTCTCGCACCAAGTCAATCACAACTTCCCCACCGTTCCTCAAATACAACAACCAACCTCTTTTCTGTATCTCCGCAAAGATACCCAATTCAACAAAATCACTCAAGATTACATCTCATTCACAAACAACAATGTAATTTTGGTAATAGTTCTAATACCTGTCTGCCTTGAGAGCCGAGGGGAAGCGAGTTCTGTCATATCTACGGACAATGGGTGGTCTCCCTTCTCTTGCTTCAATCACCTCTTCCACAAAATTGGGCTCTTGAGTGACTGGGTTACACCTAGCAGGGAGCTTGACCCTTGGAGGCATGGTTTCGATTTTGAACTCAAGGGGGCTTTGAAAGTCTTCATTTTCTTGAGGCATTGGTTTTTTTTATGTGGGAATAGATTTGGGAGGGTCGATTTTAGGTGGAAATGGGGAATGAGGGGTGTTTTGAGGCCTAGGTAATGGAAAAGGGCTCTAGGGTTTGGAGGTTTTTGAAGGGTTTTGGGGGTTTTGGAATGGAGAAGACGATCCAGGCTTTTATAGCTTGAGAAGTAACGTTCGAACCTAGGTAACGTTCGAACGTGTCTTGAAGGATTTTAAAAAAATTGGTCACACGTTAGTGGCATTCGAACGTGGTGAGCTCCTAGTACTTTTGAGTTTTGTCAGAGACCAAAGTACTGTAAGCTCCTCTCGTTCAAACGTTCTATTGGCGTTTAAACATGAATTTCTCGTTTGAACGGTATATTGGCATTTGAACGCTGAGTGGTCCCAGTACTGTTGTTTCCATTAGAGGTTGAGTACTTCAAGCAAGTGACATTCGAACGTCACTTGGCATTCAAACGCTGAATCAAAAATCAAAAAAATGTCTGCACTACACTATACACAATCAAAGAGGTTTATACACACATGTCTTAACCAAAAATTCATGGCGTCTGAGGATAAGTCCCTACCCGCGCTTCAGGTTGGTATTCTAAGACACTCCTTACTCAGCTCATATTTTTGTTTTAGTCAAAAGAGTTTGTACAGAAAATTTTTTACACTTTTACAAAAAAATTGGACACTTGGCTTTCATCCCAACATAACACAATTTTCCACAGAGAATAATCTAATCCGAGTCTCCCTCTGTATCCGTGTAGTTAGAACAACCAGTGATTCTTCCAATTTCCTCTCTCACAAACTAGTTAAGCATAGTACTAGAATAGCATGGCGTCTCAGGATAATCCTTACTCAATCTATTCACTATCCAATCTAGTTGATCGAGTGTACGACCGAAAATTGGTTTAAAACACTGATTATATCTTTTCTCGTGAAAGACTCTGCCACACTGTTTACATGCACCAAGCCTTTTGGCACAACGACATTAAGCAAAAGTTCTTCTTCCACAGAGACGTTTCTTTTGCTCTTCTCGGATCTCATTCTTTCTTACCAGTCTTGCTTTTCTCATGATCACAGTATGCACATCAAATGAAAAAGTGCGCAAAACTACCAAACTAAACCAAAAAAAAATTGACATTCATGCTTTCTACACTTTAAGACTCACTATCTGGTTCTTTAACGTCTGTCAGTCACAATAACGATTAAAGCTGACCCACAGACATAATCATTAACTTATACAAACTTCAAGGCAAGGTACACAATATGATCAGAAACAGCAACAACAACAACAGCAAAAAGAAATAAATAAAAAATTACGAGCACAAAATATGAACTATTCTCACCCCCAACCTAAACTGAACATTGTCCCTAATGTTTTGAATTTATCGATATGTTGAGCTTGAAGATGAGGTTGAAAGGTAGAGATCTGTTCATCTACTGAAAACCTACAAGCAAAATACACAAATTAATCATCTCTCCACATATTTGGGTTTCCGTTAGGATAAAACCCTTGATTTTGAGTGCAGACAAAAGAAGAAGAGTCATGTACAAATACAATAAACACATGCAGATCATGAGACAAAGGATTGGGTCTTCGGGTAATATAGTCATGGTACTGTTGGGAGTTGGGTCATAGTTACAGAAAATCGTGAACAATGAAGAAGAAGAAGAAGAAGAAGAAGAAAAAGGAAAAAGAAGGAAAAAGGTGAAAGGCGGTGGGGAAAAAGAAAAAGGGAAGTGTGGGTCTTTATAAAGGCGCTCCTGTGGGTCGGGTTTGATCAGGTTTTTCCTGACCAGACCCCTTTTTGTGTCGGTAGGCACTAATCTAGGAGGAATATCCTAGATCCATTAAAAAGATGGTCTCCACATCTTTCACAAAGTTCTCCAAAAATAGTTTCAACCGCTGACCATTAACAGTAAAGATATTACTGTTCGATGGGTTTTCCACTGCTACTACTCTGTGTCCAAACACCTTTTTGACAATATAAGGCCCTATCCATCTTGATATTAACTTACCAGGAAAGCGGCGAAATCTTGAATTAAACAACAAGACTTTTTGAGAAGGTTCAAAAGACTTTCGCACAATGTTTTTGTCATGAAAAATTTTCATCCTGGATTTTGCAATTTTAGCATTCTCATATGCTTCATTTCTCAATTCCTCTAGTTCATTAATTTGAAGTTTTCTTGAAAGTCCAGCTGTGTCCAAGTCACTGTTCATTGCTTTAATGGCCCAGTATGCCTTATGCTCCAATTCGACAGGTAGGTGACAAGGCTTGCCATAAACTAATCGATAAGGAGACATGCCCAAAATTTTTTTAAATGCAGTGCAATATGCCTAGAGTGCATCAGTTAGTCTGGACGACCAATCTTTGTAGTCTGGATTTACCATTTTTTTTCAAAAAAAATTTGATCTCCCGATTAGAAAATTCAGCATGTCCACTAGTCTGTGGATGATAAAGGGGTTCCAATTTTGTGAAAAATCAAATATTTTTTCATCAAAGTCCAGAAAAGGGTGATTGCAAAAGTAAGCACCCCCATCACTTATGATTGATTTAGGAACTCCAAACCTAGACAAAATGTTTTCTTTTAGAAATTTGATCACCATTTGGTGATCATTATTCTGGCATGGAATTGTCTCAACCTATTTGGAGACATAGTCGACAGCCACCAAGATATATAGATACCCAAAGGAAGGGGGAATGGTCCCATAAAATCAATGCCACAATAGTGAAAAATTTCAATCACAAGAATCAGGTTTAAGGGCATCATGTTTCTTTTTGAGATGCTTCCTAACCTTTGGCATCTATTGCAAATTAAACAAAAGGTATGGACATCTTTGAAAAGTGTGGGCCAGTAAAATCCACACTACAAGATTTTTGCAGTAGTTTTTCTTGAGAAGAAGTGGCCACCACATGCTTCAGAATGACAAAATGATATTACCTGTCTGATTTCATGAGTGGGGATGTAGCGTCTTATGATCTGATCCTTACAATACTTAAGTACGTATGGATCCTCCCAAAAAAAGTTACGAACCTCCCGCAGAAATTTTTTTCTATCCATCATTGTAAAGGATGGAGGGAGCATACCCATAGTAAGAAAGTTAGTAATATCAACGTACCATGGTGTCTCCTTGATGGTGAACAGTTGTTCATCCAAAAAATTTTCATTAATTGGTACTCCATCCTCCTGAAAGTCATATGTTAATATGGACAGATGATCTGCCACCATATTCTCAACGCCCTTCTTGTCCTTAATGAGTAGATCAAACTCTTGAAGCAATAGTATCCATCTTAAGAGCCTTGGCTTGGCATCCTTCTTTGTGAGCAAAAATTTTAGCACTACATTGTCAGTAAATGCAACAACAGAAGAACTAAAGAGATAAGAATGAAATTTCTCCAAAGCAAGAACTATAACAAGCAATTCTTTTTCAGTGGTGGAGTAATTCATTTGGGCTTCATTCAAAGTCTTGCTTGCATATTAAATCACATATGGTTTCCTATCTTTTCGTTGCCCCAATACAACACCTACAGCATAATACTGCCATCACACATTAATTTAAAGGGTAGGGTCTAGTTAGGAGGTTGCATGATTGGAGCAAAAATTAACATGCCTTTGAGTTTGTCAAAAGCTTTATTGCATGCTTCACTCCACACAAAATTTATGTCTTGACTCAGGAGATGGCACATGGGTTTAGCTACGGTACTGAAATCTTTTATGAATCTCCTGTAAAACCCTGCATCTCCTAGAAATGGTCAGACATCCTTTACAATCTTTGAAGTAGGTAGATTTCCAATTAGATCTATTTTTGCCTTTTCTACTTTCATGCCCTCAAACGACACAATGTGACTTAAGACAATGCCTTATGTTACCATGAAATGACATTTCTCCTAATTAAGGACCAGATTGGCTTCCTGACACCTTATCAATACCTTTTATAGGTTGGCCAGACACAACTCAAATGAAATGACATTTCTCCCAATTAAGGACTAGATTGGCTTCCTGACACCTTATCAATACCTTTTATTGGTTGGCTAGACACAAATCAAATGAGTCACCATAGATAGAGAAGTCATCCATGAATACTTCCAAAAATTTCTCGACCATGTCACTGAACAAACTTAGCATGCATCTTTGGAATATTGCAGGAGTGTTACAAAGTCCGAATGACATGTGAATGTGGTTTTCTCCTGATTATTGAGTGCTATCTCAATTTGATTGTACCTAGAATACCCATCTAGGAAACAGTAAAATTCATGACTTGCAATTCTCTCTAGAACCTGGTCAAGAAAGGGAAGAGGGAAATGGTCTTTCTTAGTCACCAAATTGAGTTTTTTATAGTCAATACACATCTGTCATTCTGTGATGACTCGAGTTGGTACTAGTTCATTGGCTTCATTCTTGATCACTATGACCCTAGACTTCTTGGACACAACTTGGGTTGGACTAACCCATTTGCTATCAGAGATGGAAAAGATTATTCTTGCATCTAAGAGCTTTAGTACCTCAGTTCTCACTACTCCCTTCATTTGAGGGTTCAGTCAGCGCTGCATTTGACGAGAGGGTTTTGAATCCTCTTCCAGGTATATAGCTTTCAAGTCGCGACGGTCCATCCAATGGTGATTTTATGGTTTTTAAGAATTTCAATCAGTTTAGACTCTTGCAAGTTTGTGAGCTTAGATGAAATTACCATTAGGTATGACTCATCCTCTCCTAAGAATGCATATTTGAGGTTAGATGGGAGAGGTTTCAATTCAGGCTTTGGTAGCTTGACAGTTGATGAGAGTGGCTTTGTGTCACTTGGTGAAAGTTCCTCGAATTTGGGGACCCATGTATCAACAGCATGAGTCGGGCAATTCTTTGGATCATCATCTATTGTCTCAGATGTGATGGATTATGACAGAGAGGATTCAATGAAACTTTCACATAATGTGTTATTCAGATGGTCCTGAACCAACGACTCAATGGAATTTATTTCTCTTTCTTCTTTGTCCTCTCCTAGGTGTTTGGCAACATTGAAAATTTTTAGCTTAAGATTCATATTCTGAAAGGTTAATTTCATAACCCCATTCCTGCAATTGATTAGTGCATTTGAAGTTGCTAGGAAGGGTCAACCAAGAATAACAGGAATTGGGTTCTCTGAATGTTTTTCTGGCTAAGTGTCTAGAACGATGAAGTCAATATGAAAGACAAAATTATCTACTTGGACAAGTACATCTTCAACAATGCCCCTAGGGACTTTGATAGATTTATTTGTCAATTCGAGTGTAACACTGGTGGATTTGAGTTCACCCAGACCCAACTGCTTGTAAACAGAGAATGGGAGCAAATTGACACTTACTCTAAGGTCTAACAATGCTTGTTCAATTCTGAAGTTTCCAATGACACATGACACGGTTGGACACCTAGGGTCTTTGTATTTTGGAGGGGTTTTGTGTTGAAGCAAGACACTAGCATGTTCTATCAAGAAAGCTCTCTTATGGACATTCTGGCTTCTCTTGACTGTGCACAAGTCGTTTAGAAACTTAGCATAAGATAGGACTTGTTTGATTGCATCCAAAAGTGGGATGTTGATCTTTACTTGCTTGAGAGCTCGTAAATTTCTGGCTGGTTATTAAACTTCTATACAATTTTGAGTCTATGAGAAAAAAGAGCAGGAATAGGATAGGAGGGTCCCTTTTCTTTTGATGGTTCTGGGTCTTGTTCAATTACAAGTTCAGGTTCCTCCTCAATTACAAGTTTAGGCTCAACTGGTGAGTTAACTGGGATTGACTCAGGTATTGGCTTGGGAATTAGCATGTCCCTAATGGTCTTGTCAATCACCTTGCCACTTCTCAGTGTAGTGACAACTTGGGCTTGGTCTTATGGAGTTTCCATGATTACAGGATTTTTCACTTGAAATTGGTCTTGTGGTGGTTTTGGTTGGACAGGAAACTTTCCCTTCTCATGTGTGGTCATGAGTTGGGTCAATCTTTGGATATGGCTTTTGAGATTCCTAGAAGATTGAGTGGTTTGGGTTTTGAATTCAGTAAAAGCCCAAGTGGAACTATTTTTATAGTTCATTTGGCTATGCATAAACTGATTCAAAGTATCCTCAAGGCTCCTCTTTTGTGGTGGTTGGTATGGTTGATATGCGGGAGGTCCTTGAGATGGTGGTTGCGAACCATGTTGGTTCATAGTAGTTGGTTGTGTGTTTCTCCAACTGAAGTTCAGGTGGTTCTGCCACCCTGGATTGTATGTTTCAGAGTACGGGTTGGAGTATGCCTTGTTGAAGTTGGGAACGACATTTGTTTGTTCCAACAAAACCTCTTTGAATGTCGGAATGGTTTGACACTCCCCAGTAGGGTGTCCTGTCAGTGCACAAATCCCACACACTTGTTCTATGGGAGGTCCAATATCAACTTGATGAACCTTTTTTGACGTATGACTACCCGATGTGCCGCCAACCAATCCATACCAAGGATAACATCAAACTCGGACATGTTCATGACCCTAAGGTCCACGGTGAGTAGAATTCCTGAGATCTCTAACTCACAACGCCGATATATCTGAAAAATTCTCACCCTAGGTCCTAGGGGAGAACTCAAATGCAATGCCTCTTTCAAGGTCTCAACCTCTAAGCCCAAGTCTTGCACACAAGATGCAACAATAAATGAATGCGATGCACCAGAATCAAATAATACCCCTTGCCCATAAGCGAGAGAGTAGAAATGTACCCTATATCATCGATGGATCTGCCGACTCAGTCTACGGTATCATGGCATAGACACGCCTCTGGGTTCTCGAAGTACTGGCTTGTAAGCCCTGGCCTCGGCCTCTACCCATGCCCTAGCCCATCTGGCCGGATTGCGAAATCCCCACACGCAAAGTATATTGGGCCTGAGTAGCATTTTGGAACTAGTACTGGATCCCCTGGCCCATGGTAGGGTGATAACGAGTGTAATGTGTCTGTGGCTGCCCCACCGAAGTCTAAGACTGAGATGACCCATAATTTGGGGATCCTTGCCTCTGAGGACAATCCCTTCATGTGACCCGATTAATGGTATGATGATAGCAATCATTTGGCCTGCCTGGTAGGAAGGTCTCTGATTTCTCCCACCTTGGGAGGATTGACCTTGGCCTTGGCCTTGATAGCTGCAGCCCTATCCCTGAAACCCTTGTGAAGTAGAAGTCCTCTACTTCTTCCTTGAGCTAGAAGAAGAGGATTGACCCTCATTCTTCTTGTCTTTTGCACCAGACTCCCGGATGCTCATTACGTCATCCACCTCTCTCTCAATAGCCATTGCAGTTGCAATCATCGAGTCTAATTCTTGCAGAGGAAGACCCACAATTTTACCCCGGATGGATAACTTAAGATCATCCTCAAACTTCCTCACTTTGGCCATATCTGTGGCCATGTAGTCATCGGCAAAATGGGCTAACTCTGTGAACTTAGCCACGTACTCCATCACCGTCATCGTCCCTTGTCTCAAGTCTAAGAACTCCCGAGCCTTTGCATGTCGAGCAGCCGTTGGGAAGTACTTTCCCATAAAGAGGTCCTTGAATTCTGCCCATGTCATTACCTCCAAGTTCTTGGAGTCCATGACCCAATCCCACCACACTTGGGATTCTCCCTCTAGCTGAAAAGTAGCTAGCGTTATCTTCGTGGCATCGGAGGTAATCTCCATAGCCCTCAAGATCTTATCCACTTGTCGGAACCAATGGTCAGCCACCTAGGATCCGTCCCTCCCAGAAAGATTGGAGGATTGTGTGCCTTGAACTTCTGGAGGTGACTTGAACCTCCTTGACTCCCTCTTGCACTTGTCTGTGCAATAGTAGTGGCCGTAGCACTAGCTTGTGCAATGGTAGCCGCCGTCGCACCAGTAGCCTCTATGAAGGCTTGTTGGTCACAGGCTGGTAGTGGTGGTTGGTTGTTTTTCTACCCCCGACGTTCCCTTCCTCTAGTTGCCATCTACAAACACATAAGATAGCAATAGATCAATTAGTTAATATCCCAAGTTAGGGATCAAGTATTTAGTAGACATTTACACATTAAACTATACCGTTCATCCCTTTTTTCCAACTCCCAAGGTTATGTTTTCTAACCCCAGTGTAT
>CAUOFW020005088.1:0-28527 GCA_963454935.2 Ilex paraguariensis
TTGAACATGTTGTGAGGGTCGAAGGAGGATAATCAATCGTTGGTATGAGTCGCCTGAGTGATCTTGGAAACTAACGGAAGTTCCTGGAACAAAGAAAATAGGTTAGAAGGGCGCTGGAGTATTTTCTAGCGTATCCCCTCCGACAGTCAAGTTAGTTCTTTGAGAGAGAAGAAGAAAACACTGTATGATGGTTGAGAGAGGGTTAGTTGCGTACCCCTTTTCTGTGTTTGTGGGGACTATTTATACCTTAAAAACTCATCATTACTGACAGCGTAGCTAGTAGGTAATCATTGGGGGTGGGCAGCGTGCACACCAATTTCTATGAGTAATGATCTTATTTTTTACTGCTCGGGACCCCGAGCAACTAATTTTTTCTCCTCGGTCTGCCGAATGTTTAATGATTTTCTCTCGGCGGAGGTGTATTAAATGCCCAAGCTTTGGGACATTTATTACCTTTCACTTCTGAGCTCTCATGCATTAAATGTTGTCTCATCAAGGGAAAGGTGCATTAAATACTTGCTTTCCCAAGTCGTGTGTCAGCAAGGGCATTCTGGTCTTTTTGTCTCTAATCTAACACAATATGCCACATGCTCATTCCCCTTTGGTAGAGCCTTCTACTTTTTTGTGCCTCCTGACAGCATTTGAGTAAAGACGAGGTCATGATGCCTAGTCTAGCCTTGCCTAGGCTAGTGATCTGTCCATTAATAGCCCCTACAAGTGCAGAAACGCCGACGCGATAGATACCCCTTGGTGCCGAGGGACTAGCATGATTTAGGACCGATATACCCAAAACTGCCGAGGAATATGTGTCTGTCCATGGTGGTTTGGGGATCCTTGATCCCTGTGAATAGTATCCTCGGGGCAAGGGGTTAAAAACAACGAAGACGTGTCAGTATTAGAGTAGATGTTTCCATTGACGTCAAGTACACGTGTCATCATCTGGGAGTGTCTGGAAATGTCCCATCACATTTGTATGTATTTATGACTATATCAGATTAAAATTATTGTTAGAGAAAAACCTTTGGTTTGTATTTTTTCAACAGGTAAATTTTGAAGTTTATACAAAAGGTCTGTGGGTTGGTGCAATGAATCGTATTACTGTGGATTGTTATTACTCATTGAACTTTCATCTTGTTTGGTTGCTGTAAAAAACCCTAACCCAAACCCCACGTTAATTTTAACCCAAAATCAACCCGAGCCCACCCGAATTCAACTTGGACAGTACTCAGATTGAGTATCTTGGGTTGAACATATGTATAATATTGGTTAGATTATGGAAATTCTGATGTTTTATTGTTATATATATCTATATATATATTGTACGCTTCATGCATGATACAGTGATGTGCGTAGTATCGGTGTTGTGCCTGGAAGTATGTCATCAGTGCGTCATAAACCTACCGGTTAAATATCTATGGTGTTCCTATCGGTATGGTTTATCTTCCACTGGAATGTTGAGGATGTTTACTAACGCATGGCACAAAACCTAAATGATCCTCATGAATGGCTTGTCCTTCTAGGTTATTAGGGTTGTGTAATTACTATATAAAATTGTATTACCAGTTAAATATTTATGGTGTTCCTATCGGTATGGTTTATCCTTCACCAGAACGCTGAGGATGTTTAACTGGTATATATATATCATAGATCACCAATTGAGTAATTTAAGTATTCCTCATGAATGGCTTGTCATTTTGGTTCACTTGAATTAGTCAAATGGCATATCTATAACTAGCTAACCTAAGAAGTTGCTGCGTTATGACTTAATACCACCAGTTAACCTAAGAAGTGGCTGTGTTATGGTTTATTATGTACGCACTTACTATCATGTAGTCAATTGAATAATTCAAGTATTTCTCATGAATGACTTGTCCTTCTGGTTTGCTTGGATTAATCAATTGTCATGGATACCACCAGCTAACCTAAGAAGTTGTTGTGTGATGGTTTATATACATCAGACCTACTAGTTGACTTGTCAGTAAAATGGAAGTTAATTGTTGTAAGGTAGCATTTTCAGTACTAGACCAATATAATGCATATGGGATAATTGAACTGAAGGATACTTTTTATATTATTGTCTCAATTTATCTGCAATATAACGTTTTAATTAAACTAGTTATCAATCTAAGCTCACATCACAAGCTATCACTTGCTGTCCTATCTAAAATAACAACTTCACTATTTTTATTTTATTTCCTAATTACACACACTCTGAGACTTAGACTTAAAACTGAGAAAACTAATTTTCGACCACTTATACTTGGGTGTATAATATTTATCCGGTTACAAAATAGTGTGAATCAAGTTTTTGGCGCCGTTGCTGGGGAGTTACGTTAATTTGAAATTAAATAAAATGAAAAGTTGTTTATTTGTATTATATGTGTAAAAAGTGTGTTTTCTTTTTAAATAGTTTATGTTTGTTCATTAATCAGTAGGTTCTGTAAATCAATTATCTCCTCCATCTTCATCTACACCAGAGTCATTTGAATTTAAGTATGGCTAGAAACATACTTAGGGAAGAACAACCTAGAAAACAAGAAGTAGTTTAAAATATTCGACCATTAAGAGAATATTTACATCCTACATGAACTAATGTCCTGTCATATTTTGCTTTTCCAACAGATGCTCCAAATCTTAATATTAAGCCAGGAACAATATAGTTATTACCACAGTTTCATGGTTTGGTGCATATGAAAGAATTTGAAGAAGTTTGTGGAACTTTGCAAGATAATTCTGAAATTGTTAGATTAAAAATTTTTCCTCTCTCTGTAAAAGATAAAGCAAAACAGTGGCTTAACTCTTTAAGGGCTAATTCTATCACAAACTGGCAAACTTACAAACTGAGTCTTTTAAAAAGTTTTTTCCTGTGCATCGTACTAATACATTAAGACGTCAAATAATGAAATTTTTTGTAAAAGAAGGTGAAACTTTTTATCAATGTTAGGAAAGATTTTAAGATCTTTTCCAAGCTTGTCCACATCATGCATTCAAAAACTGGACTTTAGTTGGTTTTTTTTATGATGCTCTTCCACCTGCAATGCGACAATTTGTTGAAATGATGGCGTAGGGGGAATTTATGAGTAAAAATCTTGAAGAAGCATTTCAATTTTTTGATACTATTTCTGAAAGTTCCCAGTTGTGGGACTTGACTTCTTCAAACATAGTAGAAACTAAGTCATCTACATCCGAAAAAGGAAAATATGTGTTAAAAGAAGATAATGATTTAAGAGCTAAAATGACTAATTTTGTGACACCCCTAAAATCGAGGGTCCCATTGACCATCCGTCAACCCGTGAAAATACCCGTGAAGGTCGCGTGGCTTGACATCACGTCTATCACATTCCTATAACCAGGATCATAACTTACACGTATCACTCGTGTTCCTTTAATCATTTAATTCAATGGAGGTCCAATGAGTTTGAATATATCTCATTTAATTTCTATTTGTATCATTGGAACCAAGAAAACAAAAGCCCAAAAGTATGGCAAAATAATTTAAAATTTTCAGATTTTAGGAGACTGTACCGGTACAGTTTGCCTTCTGGACAGATAGTACCGATATGCAGTACCGGTACGCTTTTCCTTCTGGATAGACTGTACAGGTACGCAATACTGGTATACTTTGCCCAGTTTTGCCTTTTTCACCTGTTTTTCATTTCCAATCCATTTCAAACCATCTCATTTTCATTCAAAACATGCATGATGGAGTTTTTCACATAAACCCTCATTTTTACAAGTCATTACAATTAATTTACATGTATTTACAATGCCAAAATGAGGTTTTAACAAAATTTTTTACAAAACTTGTTTCCCAAAAGCCACAAATCGGTTTTTCTTCATCTTTGAGGCCCCAAATGTGAGTCCTCCACTGGTACGAACCCTGCACCTGAAATATTTTCCCGTATAGGGTGAGCAAATGCCTAGTAGAAAATTTCTTACAAGGGCTACTCCCCACCTAAGTGCATATGTAATGTGTTATGCAACAAAACACAACCAAAATCCATTCAAAAGCAAAAATTATGTAATTCATGTTGGAATTTACTATGGAACTTACCATGCCATGCCATGAATGAAATGAGATTCACTTCCGCATTTTAACCCCGAGCCTTTCCCCGGTTCCTCAACACATGTCATGCCAATGTGTATTAACACCGAGCTTTTCTAGCTCCGGCTATCTACCTTCACCCCAGGCTATGGAGTGAGTATCAAAATCGGGCTCTCCAAGCCCCCGCCATTTGTGTTACACACCCAATGGCTAACTAAAATTTATGGGTCTTTCTTGGGGTGGGTATTTATGGACTTACACCAACAGTCACCCAACCGACACGGAATTCATGGACTTCCACCAACAGTTTTGCGTACACCGACACACTTTATGAGCTCTTATACCAACGAAAATGTGTATCCAAATACCGGGTCTCTCACCCGAGGGATAGTCATACCCTTCTCGCTACCCCTACCCAAGTCTTTTTCATACAACCATGCGACTCAGTCGGACATTCAATCTAACGTTTTCAAGCCTACCCATCATTCACCTACGTGGTGTTTGATGAAACTATGCACCACTCGTATCCACACTCATGCCTATGCCCATGAATGCGATGCTATAGTATGCCCAAGAGGCAATGGATGTCAAATGAGCAAGTTAACCATATATCCACATATCCCATGGCAATTCATAACATAAGCATATAAATGCCATGAATCATTACAATGTCAATATAGCAATGAACACATATTAACATTTCTTTCCAACACATTTACTAAGCATGTTACACATCATCATGTTATAACAACTTAATCAACACATAGGCATTCTGGCAAACACCTTCAAGGCAACAATTCATGTTATCACACAAGAATTTTCACCTTATTCACAAAGCATAATATAAAACATATAGCATGCTCTTGTAATCACTTTTCCCATGGAATTACCAAACAAGTAATTTCCACATCACAATTTCAAGCTAAAATTCTATTCCAACCCATTACATACTCATTTTTCATACCCATTTCACCCATGTCATATGCATAAATGAGTGAAATACATAATCCCTTTTAACCCACACATTTTATATAACACTACAAGTGGGAAATGAACCAAAGTAGGAGAACCACTACCTCTTGAAGCGTACAACGACGTTGGGAAGCCCCAAGAACCCAAAACGACCTTGAATCCTCACTTCCCCAAATTCTCATTTTTTAACATTCGGTGAAATTCGTCGTTTTTGGTGTGGTCATGTAGCCCTTGGCAAGGAGAGCAACTTTTTCTCTTGGCCCGAGTGAATCCGAAGCCCGTGGAGTCGAAGATTGTAGAGAGAAATGGAGAGCTCCTCCCTTTTTTCCTCTATTCCCTTCAACGTTAATGGCATGCTGAAGAAATGGGGGAAAATCTGATTTTCCCCTATTTATACTCATAGAATGCTTGGTCCACAACACGCCACACGACCCTTTTGTTTCTTTGTCCATTTTTATCTCGAAACGATTTAATTTCAACCCAGTTTAGTTCAAAATATTTTTATTTTAACTTGTCTTAAATTATTTTGTAAATTTTAAAATTTTATCAAAAATCCCGTTTTTGGGTCATCCGAGACTTGACTGCCTCGTAAAACTTAAAAAATCAACTATCTCGAAATTCGATGAAATTGGACATGATAACTAGATTTTGCGAGACGAATCCAACGGTGAGATCCATTTTATCATCCGAGATCTAGAAAAACTTAAGTTTTTAACCTGTACTATAACGACAAAATTATCGTTTTGCCCTTATTTACAAAAATTTAAATTTATCGGGTTTTATGTTCTCCCCCCCTTAAAAGAAATTTGTCCTCGAAATTCACACACACACATATACACTTAACTACATGCATATGACACAATGACTTTATACATGAAATCATAAAACTTGTACCTCCATCCTCGAACAGGAACGGATAGTTGGTACGTATAGTGTCCTTACGCTCCCATATCGCCTCCTCCATGCCTCGGTGCTACCACAACACCTTCACTAGCCTCATGGTCTTGCCTCACAAAACCTGTTCCCGGCTATCCATGATACGCACCGGTCCCTCCTCGAAGGTCACATCTGCATCAACAATCATCTCACCCCAACATGTGTCAGATCTGGAGTATACTTCTGGAGCATAGAGACATGGAACACCGCATGAACACCCGATAGATTTGGCGGTAGTGCCAATCAGTAAGCAACTGTACTAACCCTCTTAAGTACCTCGAAGGGCCCGATATACCTCGGCGACAACTTTCCCCATTTACCAAACCTGACCACTCCTCTTTTAGGCATCACCTTCAAGAAAACATGATCTCCCACCTCAAACTCTAGAGGTTGCCACCGTCTATCGGCGTAGTTCTTCTACCAGCTCAGAGCTGTGAGACGACACTTTCATATCAAATCCACCTTCTTTGAGGTGTTTCTAATCAAATCTGGACCCGTAGATGGTCTCTCTCCCACCTCCGTCCAACAGATCGGAGAACGACAAGGCCTCCCATAAGGTGCCTCACAGGGTACCATCTATATACTCGCTTGGTAATTGTTGTTGTAGGCGAACTCTACCAAGGCTAATGATCTTCCCAGCTACCCTTGAGATCTAGGATGCATGCGCATAGCATGTCCTCTAACGTCTAGATGGTCCTCTCCGACTGACCGTCTGTCTAGGGATGGAATGATGTACTCATCGTTAACTGAGTCCTCATGGCTCGCTGGAAACTCTCCCAAAATTGAGTCGTGAACCTAGGATCCCGATCTGATACTATAGACACGGGCACTCCTTGCAACCGTATAATTTCCCGTATATATAACTTACAGAATTTCTCCACTGTAAAGGTCATCTACACAACCAAAAATTGTGCCGAATTGGTAAGCCGGTCCACTATCACTCACACCGCGTCATGTCCCCGCGATGTCAGTGACAAGTGAGTCACAAAATCCATCGTGATATGCTCCCACTTCCACTCAGCTACCTCCAAAGGCTGGAGTAATCCCGCTGGTCTCTAGTGTTCAGCCTTGACCTGCTGACACATGAGACATTGTTTGACAAAGTCTCCAACGTCTCTCTTCATTCCATTCCAATAATACTAGCGACAAAGATCATGGTACATCTTCATGCCACCTAGATGTACAGTAAAATGAGAGTAATGAAACTCTCTAAGAATCTCCTCTCTCAACTCCGTAGGCTGGGGAAGCACAATCCTTCCCATATACCGAAGACTACCATCTGAGTGAATGGCCCAGCCTTCGTCACCTGTACCTGCCTGTACTCGGCCCCTGATGGACACTAACTCCATGTCTTGTCCCTGGGACTTAATCACTCTGCTCAGTAGGGAAGGTGTAGCCACCAAACTCCCTAAAGTACACTGAGTCTGCCCCATGTAACATAGCCCGAACTGTCCCACAGTCTCGAGCATCTGCCACTCCCGAGAAGCTGCACTAGCCAAGACTCCCTGTGACTTTCGGCTGAGTGCATCAGCCACCACATTTGCCTTACCAAGATGGTAATGCAAAGTGAAGTCATAGTCCTCTAGGAACTCCATCCACCTGCGCTGCCTTATGTTGAGGTCCTGCTGTGTGAAGATATGCTTCAGACTTTTGTGGTCTGAAAATACCTCAAACAATTCACCATACAAGCAGTGGTGCCAAGCCTTCAAGGCAAAGACAATGGCCGCCAACTCTATGTCGTGCGTGGGATAATTCTACTCGTGATTCTTTAACTGCCGAGAAGCATAAGCTACCACCCTCTTGAACTGCATCAATACACAATCGAGTTCGTCCTTTGAGGCATCACAATACACCATGTACCTCTGTCCCCGTTCCAAAACTATCAGAATAGGAGCTGATGTAAGTCTCCGCTTTAACTCCTGGAACGCCTTCTCACAAGCATCATTCCACTTAAACTTGACCTCTTTCCAGGTCAACTTGGTCTTAGGAGCAGCTAATCAAGAGAAGTCCTCAATGAACCTTCTGTAGTACCTCGCCAATCCCAAGAAACTGCGTATCTCGAAGACTGACTTTGGCCTCTCCCAATTCATCACTACTCCAACCTTTTCTAGGTCCACGGATACACCTGAAGCCGACACTACATGTCCCAAAAATTTCACCTCAGTAAGACAAAATTCACATTTGCTGAACTTGGCGTATAATTGATGATTTCTCAACGTCTGGATAACAACCCTCAAGTGACCCTCATGCTCCTCCTCAAACTTGGAGTAGATCAAGATGTCATCAACAAAGACCACGATGAACTGATCAAGGTAGGGTTGAAACACCCTATGCATGAGATCCATGAATACCGCTGGAGCATTCATAAATTCGAAAGGCATGACTATAAATTTGAAATGCCCATACCGCGTCCGAAACGCCATCTTAGGGATATCAGCCTCCCTAACCCTCAACTGATGGTAATGGGTGCAAAGATCTATCTTGGAGTAGACCCGCGCTCCTCTCAGCTGATCAAACAAGTCATCAATCCTCGACAAGGGATATCTATTCTTGATAGTAACCCTGTTCAACTACCGATAGTCTATGCATAGTCGAAGGATTTTATCCCTCTTCTTGGCAATAACACTAGAACGCCCCAAGGTGAAGTGCTCGGTCTAATGATGCCTTTGTCCAATAATTCTTGTAATTGGACCTTGAGTTCTGTTGCTCGGCTGGTGCCATCCTATGTGGAGTTATAGAAATAGACGACGTACTAAGATGCAACTCAATGTTGAAGTCTACATCCCTATATAGAGGTAATCCCGATAGTTCATCTGAAAAAATATCCTCATATTCACACACCACCCGAGGTAGACCCAACTCCTGTCTTACCTCGTCCTCCAGGGTGAGGCTTGCAAGCTAACCCATCAACTATCCGTGCCATCTAGAGTCATACACGACTTGAGGTAAAGCATCGTACTTTTCCCCCTGAAACTTGAAATATACACCATCAGGTGTGTAAGCAGTGACCCTCTTTCTATCACAATCAATGACCACCCGATGTGCTATCAACCAATCCATCCCGAGGATCACATCAAACTCTGACATGTCCATGACCCTAAGATCCACAGTGAGTAGAATCCCCGAGATCTCTAGCTCACAACCCCGACATATCTGGTCCACTCTCACCCTAGCTCCTAGGGGAGAACTCACATGCATTGGATTTTCCAAGGTTTCAACCTCTAAGCCCAAGTCTTTCACACAAGATGCACCAATAAATAAATGTGATGCACCAGAATCAAATAACATTCTAGCCTATAAGCGAGAGAGTAGGAATGTACTCTATATCACCGACGGATCTACCGGCTCAGTTTGTAGCCCGAAGGCGTAGACACGCCCCTGGGTCCCTGAAGTCCCCGCCTGTGAGCCCTGGCCTCGGCCTCGACCTCAAACCATGCCTTGACCCATCTGGCCTGATTGCGGAGTCCCCGCACGTGAAGTAGTAAGCGCCTGTGTAGCACCCTGAAACTGGTTCCCCTGGCCCATAGTGGGGTAGGGAGGAATGTACTGTGTCTGTGGTTGCCCCACCAAAGTCTGGGACTGAGATGAGCCATAGCCTTGGTATCCTTTCCTCTTGGGACAATCCCGCTTCTTGTGACCCGGCTGGTGGCAATGGAAACATATCCTTTGCCCCGCCTGATATGTAGTCTGCTGATTTCTCCCACCTTGGGAGGATTAAACCTAGCCTTGGCCTTGATAACCACAGCCCTGTCCTTGAGGAGTAGAAGTTCTTTGCCTCTTTCTTGAGCTAGAAGAAGAGGATTGGACCTCCTTCTTCTTGTCCTTGGCACCCGACTCTTGGATGCCCCTTGGGTCCTCAATCTCTCTCTCAATGGCTATAGCTGTAGTGACCATCAAGTCCAAGTCTTGCAGAAGAAGGCCCACAATCTTGCCTCAGATGGACTACTTTAAACCATCCTTGAACTTTCTCACCTTGGCCACATTTGTGGCCACATAATCGTCGGTGAAACGTGCTAATTCTGTGAATTTAGCCACATATTTCATCACCGTCATAGTTCCTTGTTTCAAGTCCAAAAACTCCCGGGCCTTGCATGCCTAGTAGCCACCGAAAAGTACTTTCTCATGAAGAGTTCCTGAAACTTTACCCAAGTCATTGCCTCCAAGTTCTTGGAGTCCTTCACTCAATCCCACCATAATTGGGATTCCCCCCTCTAGCTGAAACGTAGCTAGGGTTATCTTGGTAGCGTCGGAGGTGATCTCCATAACCCTCAATACCTTTTCGACTTGCCAGAACCAATGGTCAGCTACCATAGGATCCGCCCCTCCCTTAAAGACCGGAGGATTGTGTGCCTTGAACATCTGGAGATTACTTGAGCCTCCCTGTCCTCCATTGGCACCAATTTGTTCAATAATAGCGGTTGTAGCACTGGCTTGTGCAATGGTAGCAGCCGCCACACCAATAGCCTCCACAAAGGCTTGTTGGTCAAAAGTCCGTGGTGGTTGGTTGTTCCGTCCACCCCAACGTCCCCTCCCTCTAATTGCCATCTACACACATGCCAGATAGCAATAAAGTATTTATTTAGTATCCCATGATAGAGACCAAACTTGAAACATTGAGATTTTTCTCCTTGTTTCCCTAGTAGAGTCTATACCACCCACTAGTAAACATGTATACCTTGAACTATCCCGTTCAGTTCTTTTCCAACCCCAAGGTTATGTTTTCTAACCCTAGTGTCTCTTTCCATATACATTTTACCCATTCACATAATCACATAACACGTAATCATGTAACACAGTGTAAGCACATAAGATGAAATGTACAATGCATGCAATGGCCTAAACCCAATGTCCATCAAGTCCTAGGTATTTCATATACCTATGCTCTGATACAAAGCTGTGATGATCGGGGGTCCCATTGACCATCCGTCAACCCGCAAAAATACCTGTGAAGGTTGCGTGGCTCGACATCACGTCTATCACATCCCTGTAACCGAGATCATAACTTACACGTATCACCTGTGTTCCTTTAATCATTTAATTCAGTGGAGGTCCAATGAGCCGCAATATACCTCATTTAATTTACATTGGTATCATTGGAACCAAGGAAAACAAAAGCCCAAAAGTATGGCAAAATAATTTAAAAATTTTAGATTTTAGGAGACAGTACTGGTATTGTGTACTGGTACGGTTTGCCTTCTAGATAGACAGTACCAGTACACTTTTCCTTCTGGACAGACCGTACCGGTACACTTTGCCCAGTTTTTCCTTTTTCACCTGTTTTCCATTTCAAACCATCTCATTTTCATCCAAAACATGCATGATAGATTTTTTTCACATAAACCCTTATTTTTACAAGTCATTACAATTAATTTACATGTATTTACAATGCCAAAACGTGGTTTTAACAAATTTTTTACAAAACTTGTTTCTCAAAAGCCACAAACTGGCTTTTCTTTATCTTTGAGGCCCCGAATATGAGTTCTCCACCGGTACAAATCCCGCACCTGAAATATTTTCCTGTATAGGGTGAGCAAACACCCAGTAGAAAATTTCCTACAAGGACTACTCCCCACCTAAGTGCACATGCAATGTGTTATGCACCAAAACACAACCAAAATCCATTCCAAAGCAAGAATTATGTAATCCATGTTAGAATTTACCATGGAAATTACCGTGCCATGCCATGAATGAAATGAGATTCACTCCCTTATTTTAACCCCGAGCCTTTCCCTAGCTCCTTAACACATGTCATGCCAATGTGTATTAACACCGAGCTTTTCTAGCTCCGACTATCTACCTTCACCCCATGCTATGGGGTGAGTATCAAAATCGGGCTCTCCAAGCCCCCGCCATTTGTGTTACACACCCAATGACTAACTAAAATTTTTGGGTCTTTCTTGGGGTAGGTATTTATGGACTTACACCAACGGTCACCCAACCGACACAGAATTCATGGACTTCTACCAACGGTTCTGCATACACCGACACACTTTATTAGCTCTTATACCAACGGAAGTGCCTATCCAAATACCAGGTCTCTCACCCGAGGGATAATCAAACTCTTCTTGCTACTCTGACCCAAGTCTTTTTCATGCAACCGTGCGACTTAGTCGGATATTCAATCCAACTTTTTTGAGCCCACCCATCATTCACCTACGTGGTGTTTGATGAAACTATGCACCACTTGTATCCACACTCATGCCTAAGCCCATGAATGCGATGTTATAGTATGCCCAAGATGCAATGGATGCCAAATGAGCAAGTTAACCATATATCCACATATCCCATGGCAAATCATTTCGTAAGCATATAAATTCCATGAATCATTACAATGTCAATATATCAATGAAGACATATTAACATTTCTTTCCAACACATTTACTAAGCATGTTACACATCATCATGTTATAACAACTTAATCCACACATAGGCATTTTGGCAAACACCTTCAAGGCAACAATTCATGTTATCACTCAAGAACTTCCACCTCATTCACAAAGCATAATATAAAAAATATAGCATGCTCATATAATCACTCTTCTCTTGAAATTACTAAACAAATAATATTCACATCATAATTTCAAGCTAGGAAATTCTATTCCAACCCATTACATACTCATTTTTCATACCCATTTCACTCATGTCATATGCATAAATGAGTAAAATACATATTCCCCTTTAACCCACACATTTTATATAACACTACAAGTGGAAAATGAACCAAAGTAGGAGAACCCCTACGTCTTGAAGCATACAACAACATTGGGAAGCCCCAAAGAACCCAAAATGACCTTGATTCTTCACTTCCCCAAAATCTCTTTTTTAACCTTGAATGAAACTTGTCGCTTTTGGTGTGGTCGCGTAGCCCTTGGTGAGGAGAGTAACTTTTTCTCTTGGCCCGAGTGAATCCAAAGCCTATGGAGTCGTAGATCGTAGAGAGAAGTGGAGAGCTCCTCCCTTTTTCCCTCTCTTCCCCTCAACGTTAATGGCTGGCTGAAGAAATGGGGGAAAATCTGATTTTTTTTTCCCCTTATTTATACTCTTAGAATGCTTGGTCCACAACGCACCACACAGTCCTTTTATTTTCGGGTCTGTTTTTATCCCGAAACGATTTAATTTCAATCCGGTTCAAGTTCAAAATATTTTTATTTTAACTTGTCTTAAATTATTTTCCAACTTTTGAAATTTTATCAAAAATTGCATTTTTGGGTCATCCGAGACTTGACCGACTCGTAAAACGCAAAAAATTTGACTATCTCAGAATTTGATGAAATTTGACGTGGTAACTAGATTTCGTGAGACAAATCCAATGGTGAGGCCTTTTTTGTCATCCAAGATCTAAAAAGATTCAGGTTTTCAACCCGTACTGTAGTGGCAAAATTATCGTTTTGCCCTTATTTATAAAAGTTTAAATTTATAGGGTTTTACAAATTTATCTCAAAAATTAGAAGCCTTAAAAATGAGAAAAGTAAAACAAGTATCTGTTGTTTCAACTACTGATCAAATCTGTGAAATTTGTGCATTGTCAGGACATCCTGCATCTGAGTGTCCAACTATACCTGTATTTAAAGAAGTTTTAATTAAACAATCTAATGATGTTTCAACTTATAATAAGCCTTATCTAAACCCATATTCTGAAACTTACAATCCAGGATGAAGGAATCATCCAAATTTTCGTTGAAGCACAACCTACAAATCAAACACAAGGTCCACCACAGTCACAAAATCAACCACAATATCAGTCATATCAACCCCCCACAAAGAAAAACTTTGGAAGATACTATGAATTAATTTATTCAAAATCAAATGAGTTTTAATAATCAAACAACTCAAGCTTTTAATGATTTTAAAACCCAAACTTCTCAGAGTATTAAAGATATCAAGAGTCAGCTAGCTAAGTTGACTCAGTCCCTTAGTATGCCAGAAAAGGGAAAGTTTTCATCTCAACCTAAACCTCCACAAAGTCAAAGTCAAGCTAATTCTGTGTCATCTGAATCTTCCCCAAGTCAAGTACAAGAAATCACAACGTTAAGAAGTGATAAAATTATTGATAAAACTATTAAACCTAAAATTTCAAAAAAATTACGGAAGTCAATTCCCATTAATGAACCACTTGAACCTTAACCTTCAATTAAAAAGCTACCAGAAGTACAAAATGAAAAAGATCAACCATGTCCTATTATGCTACCTTTTCCTTAAAGGGTTAAGAAACCTACATCTAAAAAAAGATCAATCTAAAATTTTTGAGTTGTTAAAACAAGTCAACATTAATATTCCTTTGTTAGATGCTATAAAACGAGTTCCAGCTTATACGAAGTTTCTAAAAGATCTTTGCACAATAAAAAGAAAAACAAATGTACCAAAGAAAATATTTCTCACTAAACAAGTCAGTACTACAATACAACATAATACTCTTCTTAAGTACAAAGATCCAGGAAGTCCAACAGTCTCATGCATCATTAAAAATTTTTGAATTGAAAAAGCTCTGCTAGATATTGGAGCCAGTTGTAATTTAATGTCATATTTAGTGTATACAAAATTAGGATTAAGTGAACTAAAATCCACCAGTGTTACACTACAATTAGCAAACCGATCAATAAAAACTCCATGAGGGATTGTGGAAGATGTTATCATACAAGTTGATCAATTTTATTTCCTACCAGATTTTATCGTTATAGATACCCAACCAATTTTTCACACATCTGCATATATACTTGTTATTTTAGGTTGACCATTCCTAGCTACATCAAATAAATTGATTAATTGTAGAAATTGAATCATGAAACTCTCATTTGGAAACATGACATTGGAATTAAATATTTTTAACAGTGCAGAACAACCTAGAGATGAAGAAGAAATTTGTGAGGTAGATGAAATTGATAAGATTGTAGAGGAGAAAGTTAACACCTCTTTTTATTCTGACCCTCTACAAGTTTGTTTGATTAATTTTTATGTTGATAGTGGAGATCCTGATGTGCAATTTTATGCTGATTTGTTAAACCTTTCGCATGAAGTATTAGGGAATGTAAGAAACTCTCCTTGGGAACTTAAGCCTGAGTGATCTATCCCCTATGCCCTTCTTGTATATAGTAGTTATAATTTCTCTTTAGTTTTTTCATTTCTTTTGTATAGGTTCTTTGTTTGTTTTACAAATTAGGTTTTGTACTTTGGATATATCTTACTTCCACAGTTGATTAGCATGTCTTTATTTTCAATATTTTATATATTCAAAATAATGTTTAATTTAAGTTGGGGAGGTATGGGTGTAAATTTACTTATGTGTAAATTTACGTAGGTGTGAATTTACTTCTATTTGTGTTTAGTGTTTTAAGTTTTTTTTTATAAATTTGTTTGTCTTTGTGCCAGGCAGACATTAAAGAATGGTATACTGAGTCAGTTAAAAAAAAAAAAAACTATTTTGGTTATGTACAATGGATGAAAAGCTATTTTGGTTAAGTTTAATTATACTACATCATCTTCCAAAATATATTCATGCATTAATCATGCAAAATGCCAGAAGAGTTAGAAATTTAAAAAATTTTGAAAGTCAACCAAGACCCCTGTGTGAAAAAAAGTACATTTGTCAAACACCGACGAGCAAATCGTCTTGGTGGTTGTGTAAGATGTGGTCGTTTAGAACATTTAAGAAAATATAATCAATGTGTGAAACCAACTTTAACTTGAGCGTTAGATCATTTTCGGTGGATTAGATATTGGCAGAGTAAGGATTATCCTGAGACGCTATCCTATTCTACTCCAATGTTAACAAGATATGTAAGAAATGAAGTTAACCGTGTCACTGGTATTATTGATACAGAAAGTTCTAACTCTGAATTAGTATGATCAAAATGATATATGATTTTTGGAAGAATTTTACATAATTGTACGTACTTGTAAAGAATTGTAAATAAATATAAATAACTATAAATTAATTAGGAAAATTAGTAAATAATAAATAATAAATAACAAATAAAAATAAAAACAATCATTTTCTAAAACGAAAAAACTGTGCTATCTTTCACTCACCTTTTAATTATGCACTTCTACTATATACACTTGTACTTTAATTTATGTTTTGCACTTGTTTGTTTTTGAACTTATGTATGTTTTGAATTTGTTTGTTTTCAACTAGTGTGTTTAAGTTTGTTTTTGTTAAAATTATGGAACTAGAATTTATGCTTTTAAGTTAGGAAGACTAGTTCATATGATTCACAGTTGAGTTAAATTAACATTGTAAAACTCGGTAAATTTAAACTTTTTACAAAAAAATGACAACACGGTAAATTGCCACTACAGTACGGGTTAAAAATTTGAATTTTTTTAGATATTGGATGATAAAACGGACCTCACCATTGGATTAATCTCGTGAAATCTAGTTACCCTGTCAAATTTCATCAAATTCGGAGATAGTTAGATTTTTTACGTTTTACGAGGCAGTTGAGTCTCGAGTGACCCAAAAATGAGATTTTTGATAAAATTTCATCATTTTAAAAATTATTTAAGGTAAGTTTTAAAAAATATATTTTAAATTTAAATCGGGACAAAATTTAATCGTTTCGAGGCGAAAACAGAATTGAAAAAATAGGGTCGTGTGGTGCGTTGTGGGCCAAGCAAATAAAGGGTATAAATAGGGGGGGAAAATCAAATTTTCCCCCATTTGTTCAGCCAGTTAGCTGATAGAGAGAAAGAGAGGGAAAAGTGAGAAAATACCACCTTCTCTCTACGATCTACGACTCCACGGACTTCAAATCAACTCGAGCCAAGATGAAAAGTTGATCTCCTCGTCAAGGGCTACGTGTACGTACCAAAAACTAGGATTTTCACTGAAGGTTGAAAAACGGGATTTGAGGAAACCAAGGGTTTGAGCTTGATTGAAGTTCTTGAAGGTGTCTACTAAGTGGTTTACGCTTCAAGAGGTAGAGTTTCTCCTACGTGGGTTTATTTTATAACCTAGGGTGTTTTATGTAATGGGTAAATTGATTTAGATATATATCACTTGCCTATGTGTGTGGAATTGATGGAATTAATTGATTTGGTGAATTGGATATGGGAAATTGACCTAATTTCAATTAGATTCCTATGTTGGAATCGGTATGTGGTAATTACTTATGTAATTCCATGGAACTTGATATGGTGTGGGCATGCTATGTGCTTAAATTATGCCTTGTAAACAAAGTGAGTTATTGGTATATATGTGAGGAAATAACATGCTTCTCACTTATTATTGGAAATGAATTGTTGACATATGTTTATTGATATATTGACATTGTGATGAAATTGGTGATGATATATGTATACATGTGGTTAAATTTGCTCATATGACATTCATAACATGTGGGCATGACATTGAGATAACAATGGTGTATTACATTGCATATGAACGGAGACACCGTATTTTATGGGTGTCGGTGCATGGTTGGTATCAAACACCATGTAGGTGGATGATGGGTGGGCTCGAAAAAATTGGATTGAATATCCGGCTAAGTCGTACAATTGCATGAAAAAGAATTGGGTTGGGGTTAGCAAGAAGGGCTAGACTATCTCTTGGGTGAGAGCCCAGTGTTCAGATACGCACTTCCGTTGGTATAAGAGCCCATAAAGTGTGTAAGTGTACGCGGAACCGTTGGTAGAAGTCCATGAATTCCGTGTCGATTGGGTGACCGTTGGTGTAAGTCCATAAATACCTACCCCAAGAAAGACCCAGATATTTTAAATAGTCATTGGGTGTGTAACACAAATGGCGGGGGCTTGGAAAGCCAATTTTGATACTCACTACATAGCATGGGGTGAAGGTAAACGGTCGAAGCTAGAAAAGCTTGATTTTATACACATTGACATTGAATGTGTTGTGGAGTCGAGAAGGGCTCCGATAAATTTCATTAATGGTATTATTTCATTTTGTGGCATGACATGTTAGATTCCAACTTTGATTTGCTTAAATCTTGGTTGGAATGATTATTGTTGGAAAATGTTGCATGTGAAAATTGTATATGCATTTAGGTTGGGGAGTAGCCCCTGTAGAAAATACTCTACTAGGCATACCTCACCCTATACGGGAAATATTTCAAGTGCGGGGTTCGTACTGGTGCTGGACTCACATTCGGGGTCTCAACGATGAAGAAAAGCCGGTTTATGGCTTTTGAAAGCAAGTTTTTGTAAAACTTTTGTAAAATTCCATTTTGAGCATGTAATTGTGTAAATGGGCTTGTAATCATATGGAATTAATGTGATAGAACTTGTTTGGATCATGTGTAATGTAGAAAACTATACTTTTACATGTTCGGAATGAGTTTGGAAATGTTTTGGATGAATTAGAAATGAAAAATAGGTGAAACAGATAATTCTGGGCAAAACCTTCTGAAAGGTCATAACAAACCTTTTGGAAGGTTTGGAACAAAGAAAAGGAAAAACTGGAACAGTGGGTGAAACCTTCCGGAAGGTCTATTCTAACCTTCCTGAAGGTCTTCACATTTTCCTAAAATGAGGGAATCCAATGTGTATCTTCTTCCAGAAGGTTTAACACATCTTTTGGAAAGGTCAACACATCTTTCTTTAAGATAGGATTCCAGTATGCTAAATCTTTCGGAAGGTTTATGAAGACCTATTGGAAGGTCGATGAGAAATCTCTGAAGGAACTTTTCCAGTGAGTAAAACTTTTCGGAAGGTTTTCCAAAAATCTAAAAATTTAAGAATGCATTACCATACTTTTGGGCTATGTGTTCTTTGGTTCCAATGACACAATGGATCTTAAATGAGATACATTGGCGTGTATTGAACCTTGATAGGATTAAATGATTAAAGGAACACGGGTTACACGTGTGAGTTATAATCCCAGACAAAGAGATATTATTGACGTGATGTCAGAGTGGGCAACAATCATGGATATTTTCGCAGGTTGATGGTGGTCAATGATTAATAAAGGACCCCCTGGATTTTGTGGTGTCACAGCTTGGTATCAGAGCCTAGGTATACGATTTACCTAGGGCTTGATAGGGCATGGGTCTAGACCATTGCATTAATTATTCATTTCATGTTTTGTGCCTTAATTGTTACATGTTGTGTGCCAAATGTTATGTGCTATCTGCTTTTTGAAATATATACGAAAAGGGAAACACTAGGGTTAGAAAACATAACCTTGAGTTTTAGAAAAAGGGATGAACGGTGTAGTTCATGGTGTAAAAGTCTACTAGTATGGGGTATACACACTACTAGGGAAACAAGGAGATAAATTCAATGTTTCAAGTTTGATCCCTACCTTGGGATGTTAAGTGAATGTTCTATTGTCATTTGACATATGTGTAGATGGCAACTAGAGGAAGGGGACGTCGGGGTGGACAGAACAATAACCAACCACCACCGACTTTTGACCAACAAACCTTTGTAGAGGCTATTGGTGCGTCGACTGCTACAATTGCACAAGCTAGTTCTACAGCTGTCAATGTTGCACAGATGGGTGCAAATGTGGGGCAAGGAGGCACGAGCAACCTCCAAAATTTTAAAGCACATAAACCTCCGGTATTCAAGGGAGGGGCAGATCCGATGGTGGCCGACCATTGGTTCTGGCAAGTCGACAAGATTTTAAAGGCTATGGAGATCACCTCCGATGTCTCAAAGATAAGGCTGGCAGCATTCCATCTAGAGGGTGAGGCCCAATTATGGTGGGATTGGACGAAGGACGCAAAGGACTTAGTGACCATGACATAGGGAGAGTTCCGTGAGCTCTTCATGGGTAAATATTTCCCGGTGGCTGCTCATTATGTAAATGCCAGGGAATTCTTGGAATTAAAACAAGGAACCATGACGGTGATGGAGTACGTAGCTAAATTTACCGAATTAGCCCGTTTTGTTGACGACTATGGGGCCACGGATATGGCCAAGGTAAGGAAGTTTGAGGATGGTTTAAAATTATCCATCTGGGGAAAAATTGTAGGTCTCTTCATACAAAACTTGGACTCGATGGTCGAGACAGCTATAGCCATTGAGAGAGAGATTGATGATGCAAGAAGCAACCGAGAGTTGAGTGCCAAGGACAAGAAGAAGGAGGGTCAGTCCTTTTCTTCTAGCTCAGGAAAGAGGCAAAGGACTTTTCCTCTGCAGGGACAAAGTCGTGGCTATTAGGGCCAAGGGCAAGGTCAATCCTCCCAAGGCGGGAAAAGCCCGGGGACTCCATATCAGGCGGGTCAGAGGACATACTTCTATTGCCACCAACCGAGTCACATGAAGCGGGATTGCCCACAAAGGCAGGGAAACCAGAGTTATGGGAAGTCTCAGTCCTAGTCATCGGTGGGCAAGCACAGAGACACTACGTTCCTCCCTACCCCACCATGGGCCAGGGAAGCCAATACCAGTTCTAGGGTGCTACTCAAGCCCCTACTACTTCACGTGCGGGGACTCCGCAAGCAGGTCAGAGCATGGGTCGGGGTCGAGGCCAGGGCTCACAAGTCGGGACATTAGGGACCCAGGGGCGTGTGTACGCCATGATACCTCAGACTGAGCCAGTGGATCAATCAGTCATCTAGGGTACATTTCTACTTTCTCGCTTATGGGCTAGGGTGTTGTTTGACTCTGGAGCATCACATTCACTCATCTCTACATCATGTGTGAAGGATTTGGGCTTAGAGGTGGATACCTTGGAAGAGCCACTGTATGTGAATTCACCCCTAGGAGTTAGGGTGTGTGTTGACCGGATATGTCGAGGTTGTGAGTTAGAGATCTCGGGGATTCTACTCACCGTGGACCTTAGAGTCATGGTCATGTCAGAGTTTGATGTCATCCTTGGGATGGACTGGTTGGCGGCACATCGGGTCGTCATTGATTGTGATCGAAAGTAGGTAACTGCCTACACACTAGACGGTGTTTATTTTAAGTTTCAGGGGGAAAACACGATGCTTTACCCACAAGTAGTGTATGATTTACGATAGCACGGGCAGTTAATGGGTTGGCTTATGAGCCTTATCTTAGAGGATGAGGTGAGACAGGAGTTGGGTCTACCTCGCGTGGTGTGCAAGTATAAGGATGTCTTTTTGGATGAATTATCGGGATTACCTTCCCATAGAGATGTAGACTTCAACATTGAGTTACATCCTAGTACTTCTCCTATTTCTATGACTTTGCATAGAATGGCGCCGGCTGAGTTGAAAGAACTCAAGGTCCAGTTACAGGAGTTGTTGGACAAGGGGTTTATTAGACCAAGCACTTCACCCTGAGGTGCTCTAGTGTTGTTTGCCAAGAAGAAGAATAAGACCCTTCAGTTGTGTATAGACTATCGGCAATTGAACTAGATTACCATTAAGAATAGGTACCCTTTGTTGTGGATTGACGATCTGTTTGATCAACTGAGGGGAGCGCGAGTCCACTCCAAGATAGATCTCCGTATAGGCTACCATTAGTTGAGGATCAGGGAGGCTAATATCCCTAAAACAGCATTTCAGACGCGGTATGGGCATTTTGAGTTTATAGTCAAGCCTTTTGGATTGACGAATGCTCCGGCGGCATTTATGGATCTCATGCATAGGGTGTTACAACCCTATCTTGATCAGTTCGTCGTGGTCTTTGTTGATGACATCTTGATCTACTCCAAGTCTAAGAAGGAACATGAGGTTCACTTGAGGATTGTCCTCCAGACCTTGAAAGATCATTAGTTGTACGCCATGTTCAACAAGTGTAAATTTTGGCTTACAGAGGTAATATTTTTGGGACATGTAGTGTCGGTTTTGGGTGTAGCCGTGGACCCGTAGAAGGTTGAGGCAGTTATGAATTGGGAAAGGCCGAAGTTAATCTTCGAGATACGCAATTTCTTGGAATTGGTGAGGTATTATAGGACGTTCATCGAGGACTTCTCCCAACTAGCTGCACCTATGACGAGATTGACCCGGAAGGAGGTCAAATTCAAGTGGAATGATTCTTGTGAAAAGACATTCCATGAGTTGAAGAGAAGGTTTACTTCAGCTCCTATTTTGATTGCTCTAGAGAGACGACAGATGTACACCAAATACTGTGATGCCTCCAAGGACAGACTCGGTCGTGTTTTGATGCAGTAAGGGAGGGTGGTGGCTTATGGTTCCCGGAAACTAAAGAATCATGAGAGTAATTATCCCACACATGACATGGAGTTGGCAACCATTGTCTTTGTCTTGAAGACTTGACGCCACTACATATACGGGGAATAGTTTGAGGTATTTTTCGACCACAAAAGTCTGAAGTATATTTTTACACAACGGGACCTCAACATGAGGCAACGCCGGTGGATGAAGTACTTGGAGGATTACGATTTCACTTTGCACCACCATCCTGGTAAGGCAAACGTGGTGGCTGATGCACTCAGCCAAAAGTTAAGGAGAGTTTTGCCTAGTGTCGCTTCCCGGGAGTGGGAGATGCTTGAGCCTATAGGACAGTTCAGGCTACACTATAGGGGTCAAACTCAGGGAATTTTAGGAAGCTTGGTGGCTACGCCTTCCCTACTGAGTAGGGTGATTGAGTCCCAAAGGCAACACCTCGAGTTATTATCCATCAGGGACTGAGTGCAAGCGGGTATCGGTGACAAAGGTTGGGCCATTCACTCATATGACAGCCTTCGGTACAAGGGAAGGGTTGTAGTTCCCTAGTCTATGGAGCTGAGAAAGGAGATCCTCAGGGAGTTTCATTGCTCCAGATTTGTAGTGCATCCAGGTTGCATGAAGATGTATCATGATCTTCGTCACCAGTATTATTGGAGTGGGATGAAGAGGCAGGTTGGTGACTTTGTCAGTAGATGCCTCACATGTCAGTAGGTTAAGGCTGAGCATCAGAGACCAGCGGGTTTGCTCCAGCCTTTGGAGGTAGTTAAGTTGAAGTGGGAGCATATCTCCATGGATTTTGTGACCCACTTGCCATGAACATCGCGAGGAAATGACGTGGTGTGGGTGATAGTGGACCACCTTACAAAGTCGGCGCACTTTTTGGTGGTGCAGATGACCTCCCAACTAGAGGAATTCTACAGATTGTACATACGGGAGATTGTCAAGTTACATGGGGTGCCCGTATCTATAGTATCGGATCGGGACCCTAGGTTCACCGCCCATTTTTGGGAGAGCTTCCAAGGGACTATAGTGACTCAGTTGACGATGAGTACTGCATTTCATCCCTAGATGGACGGTCAGTCGGAGAGGACCATCCAGATATTAGAGGATATGTTGCGGGCATGCGTCCTAGACCTCAATGGTAGTTGGGAAGATAACTTACCCTTAGTGGAATTCACCTACAATAACAGTTATTAGGCGAGCATACAAATGGCACTCTATGAGGCACTTTATGGGAGGCCTTGCCGTTCTCCAGTTTGTTGGACGGAGGTTGGAAAGAGACCCTCTACGGGTCCAGATTTGATTAGAGACACCTCAGAGAATATGGAATTGATTCGTAAGCATCTTCTTACGGCTTAGAACCGGCAGAAGAGCTATGCTGACAAACGATGGCGACCTCTGGAGTTTGAGATAGGAGGTCACGTCTTCTTGAAGGTAATGCCTAAGAGAGGAGTTGTCAAGTTCAAAAACAAGGGAAGTTATCGCCGAGGTTTATCAGGCCCTTCGAGGTACTCAAAAGGGTAGGTATAGTGGCTTATCAGTTAGCTTTACCGCCAAATCTATCGGGTGTTCATACAGTGTTCCATGTCTCTATGCTCCGCAAGTATACTCTAGATCCGACACATGTGGTGGATTAAGGTGAGATGATTGTTGATGCGGATGAGACCTTCGAGGAGGGACCGGTGCGTATCATGGATAACCGGGAGCAGATTTTACGAGGCAAGACCGTGAGGTTAGTGAAGGTGTTGTGACAGCACCGAGACATGGAGGAGGCAACATGGGAGCGTGAGAACACTATACCTGTCAACTATCCATTCCTGTTTGAGGATGGAGGTACGAGTTTTATAATTTCAAGTATAATGTCATTGTTGCATATGCATGCGGTTAAGTGTGTATGTGTGTGTGTGAATTTCGGGGACGAAATTCTTTTAAGGGAGGAGAATGTAAAATCCGGTAAATTTAAACTTTTTACAAAAAAAGTGCAAAATGGTAAAATTTTTGTTACAGTACGGATTGAAAACTTGAATTTTTCTAGATCTCGAATCATGAAATGGACCTCACCGTTGGATTCGTCTCGTGAAATATAGTTACCCTGTCAAATTTCATCGAATTCTGAGATAGTTAGATTTTTTACGTTTTACGAGGCAATTGACTCTTGGGTGACCCAAAAACGAGATTTTTGATAAAATTTCACAAGTTAGAAAATTATTTAAGGTAACTTAAAACAAAAATATTTTGAACTTAAACCGGGATGAAATTTAATCATTTCAGGGCAAAAACGGACCCGAAAAAATAGGGTAGTGTGGCGCGTTGTGGGCCAAGCAAATAAAGGGTATAAATAGGGGAAACATCTGATTTTTCTCCCATTTGTTCAGCCAGTAAGCCGATAGAGAGAAAGAGAGGGAAAAGTGAGAAAATACCACCTTCTCTCTACGATGTACGGACTTCGAATCAACTCGAGCCAAGAGAAAAAGTTGATCTCCTCGTCAAGGGGTACGTCTACGTACAAAAAAATGAGGATTTTCTCTGAAGGTTGAAAAACGGGATTTGAGGAAACCAAGGGTTTGAGCTTGATTAAAGTTCTTGAAGGTGTCTACCAAGTGTCTTACGTTTCAAGAGATAGGGTTTTTCCTACTTGGGTTTATTTTACAACCTAGGGTGTTTTATTTAATGGGTAAATTGATATAGATATATATCACTAGCCTATGGATGTGGAATTGATGAAATTAATTGATTTGGTGAATTGGGTATGGGAAATTGACCTAATTTCAATTAGATTCCTAGGTTGGAATCTGTATGTGGTAATTACTTGTGTAATTCCATGGAACTTGATATGGTGTGGGTAAGCTATGTGCTTAAATTGTGCCTCATAAACAAAGTGATTTATTGGTATATATGTGAGGAAATAACATGTTTTTGACTTATTATTGGAAATGAATTGTTGATATATGTTTACTGATATATTGACATTGCGATGAAATTGGTGAGGATATGCATGATATATGTATACATGTGGTTAAAGTTTCTCATATGACATTCATAACATGTGGGCATGACATTGAGATAGCAATGGTGCATTACATTGCATATGCACAGAGACACCGCATCTTATGGGTGTGGGTGCATGGTTGGCATAAAAAACCACGTAGATAGATGATATGTGGGCTCGAGAAAGTTGGTTTGAATATCCGCTTGAGTCGCACAATTGCATAAAAAAGAATTGGGTCGGGGTTAGCAAGAAGGGCTAGGCTATCCCTCGAGTGAGAGGCCCGATGTTCGGATACGCACTTCCGTTGGTATAAGAGCCCATAAAGTGTGTCGGTGTACACAAAACCGTTAGTGAAAGTCCATGAATTTTGTGTCAGTTGGGTGACCGTTAGTGTAAGTCCATAAATACCCACCCCAAGAAAGACCCAGAGATTTTAAATAGTTATTGGGTGTGTAACACAAATGGCGGGGGCTTGAAAAGCCCAGTTTTGATACTCACTGCATAGCATGGGGTGAATGTAAATGGCCGGAGCTAGTAAAACTCAATTTTATACACATTGACATTGCATGTGTTGTGGAGACGGGAAGGGCTCCGGTAAATTGCATGAATGATATTATTTCATTTTGTGGCATGGCATGTTAGATTCCAACTTTGATTTACTTAAATCTTGGTTGGAATGATTATGGGTGGAAAATGTTGCATGTGAACATTGCATATGCACTTAGGTTGGAGAGTAGCCCTTGTAGGAAATACTCTACTAGGCGTAACTCATCCTATACGGGAAACATTTGAGGTGCGGGGTTTGTACCGGTGGAGGACTCACATTTGGGGCCTCAATGATGAAGAAAAGCCGGTTTATGGCTTTTGAAAGCAAGTTTTTGTAAAACTTTTGTAAAATTCCATTTTGAGCATGTAATTGTGTAAAAGGGCTTGTAATCATATGTAATTAATGTGATAGAACTTGTATGGATCCTGTATAATGTAGAAAACTATATTTTATATGTTGGGAATGAGTTTGGAAATATTTTGGATGAATTAGAAATGAAAAATAGGTGAAACAGAAAATTCTGGGCAAAACCTTCCGGATGGACAAAGAAAAGGAAAAACTGGAAGAGTGGGCGAAACCTTTCGGAAGGTCTATTCTAACCTTCCGGAAGGTCTTCACATTTTCCTAAAATGAGGGAATCCAATGTGTAACTTCTTCCAGAAGGTTTAACACATCTTTCGGAAGGTCGACACATCTTTCTTTAAGATAGGATTCCAGTATGCTAAATCTTTCGGAATGATTATGAAGACCTACCAGAAGGTCGATGAGAAATCTCTGAAGGAACTTTTCCAGTGAGTAAAACCTTCCAGAAGGTTTTTCAAAAATCTGAAATTTAAGAATGCATTACCATGCTTTTGGACTATGTGTTCTTTGGTTCCAATGACACAAATGGACCTTAAGTGAGATACATTGGCGTGTATTGAACCTCGATGGGATTAAATGATTAAAGGAACACCGGTTACACGTGTGAGTTATAATCCCAGACAAAGGGATATTATTGACGTGATGCCGGATTGGGCAACAATCACAGGTATTTCTGCGGGTTGACGGGTGGTCAACGATTAATAAAGGACCCCCGGATTTTGGGGCGTCACAAACATTCCTATGTTTTGCAAGAATAGTCTTAATTTGATCACATGAGATTTTCATATTTTAGTTGTGTATTATCTCAATATTTTTGTTTAAACTTATTTTTAAAAAAAAGCACAACTAGATTTCTTTATTGTTAAAAATCTTGTGAAATATTACACTCCTTTTCATATATATAGTGGAGATGTAAAACCTATTGCAAATCTTGAACCAATCTGTCTTGGAGAGATATTCTACATTTACTCAAATAAGAATCTTCGATTCATCAATAAATTTATTTGAATAATCTCATTAGTTTTGTTTTGATTAGCACTTATTAAATTATATTGTTAAGCATTTTCCTTAGACTTCTATTTAGAGATTATACTAATTCATGATTTCTGAAAAATGATCTTAAGTCATTTTTGATTAATCTTAAGCCTTGACCATTTCTTTTACAAAATTATATCCTTAGTCAACCGTGATTGAGCCTAACAGAATACAAATTCTTTTCTTGAAACCCAAGAAGCACCCGAGCCAAATAAAAATATATTAAACCTACCTTTCTATCCAATTTTCTTGCACCCTCTTTTAAAAAAGCAGAATACAGAGAAGCGAGAGAAGAAGAAAAGGTAGAAAAGGACAAGAAAAGGCAAAAGAATGATCCTAGTTCCAAGAAAAGAGAAAAAAGTTTCAAAAGAAAAAAAAAGAGCCAAGAAAGTAAAAAATGGGAAAAATGAAAAGGATGAACATGCAAAGTCTTAGAAAAATAGAATGAGGTGTGCCACAATATTAAAGATAACACTTGAATTCCACTGACGTCATTTCATAAACCTTAAACCGATGGCCATATTACAACCCTAAGAAAGTCCTTTTTGATTCCAGAACTCATATATTTGTATTAATCCTATCAATTATAAACAGAAAAATGTTAATAATATATGTTTAATATAGTGTTAATGTTCTTTCATGAAATTATGTCAAATTCCAATTTTATTCTAATAACAACTCTTTTAACTACATGTGAAATTATTTGCTTTATTAACTGTATTCCAATCACATGTAGCTTGTGAGAATAGTCAGTATAACAGGTGTGTTCTTTTTGCTGAGTGTATTCCAGGAAAAGACTGACATCAAGATTACCATGAAAGAGGGTAACATTTCTCAAGTGATTTTTAAAAATAAAAAAATCACTACACACACACACAACTTTTTATAAAAATATATAGATAATGTTACAATTAATGTATGTTAATCTTATAGTGATCAAAAAAGGAAGTATTTGGCAAGACAAAAGGAATATTGATTTAATTTTACATGTGACAAATATGAATTATTAAATCTTAACTACTGAAATTTATAGGTAGCTTCACTAAAAACCTTCACAAGATAGAACTCATCCACTAGGGATTACCTAGGGGTTTAACGGCTTGTTGCATATGCTAAATGCAATCGTGAAAAATCTACGAAAATGATTTTACTCCTGTTAATGTTTTAGTTTTATTTTTATTTTGTGAAATAGTTTTTATAATTTATATTTACTAGGGACTAGTAAAATTTAAGTTGAGGGGTGTGATTAACCCTAACAAGTATGTAACTTAAATAATTAAGTAATTAAATTTGTAAGATAAAATAGCTAAATATTATCAATTAGGGTCAATTATGATTTGTGTGTAAACTTGGGTTTTACGAGTTTTATGTTTGAAATCTCAGGATTTAAATTCAGAATTGACAGAAAATACAAGGAACAATGTATAGAAGCTTGAAAGAGCAAGGACTAAAATGCAAATAAAACCATGCAAATTCCAGAACACGACACATGCAAGCTCCAAAACAAGACACATGGATCAACTGCAAGGCATCACCATCCAGATGGTGATGATGGAGTCCAGACGGCCACCTAGGTGGTTTT
>CAUOFW020005089.1:0-28521 GCA_963454935.2 Ilex paraguariensis
GAATCAAAAAGGACTTTATTAGGATTCTAATGTGGCTAAAGGGTATTGGGTTTTAAAGAAATGACATCTAAGGGATTCAAAAAGCTATCTTTTTCGATTTATGTAACACACATCTCCCTTTAACTTTCTAGGGTTTTTCAACATCATACTTCATTCTTCATTTTCAATCTCAAGCTTGTAATTCCATAGCTATTTTCTTTCTTTGCATACTTTTCTTTTCTTTTTCTATTTCTTTTCTTCTTTTTCACAATTTTTTTTGACCTTTCTATCCTTTTTCTTTCTTTTCCAACCATATTTTTCTATTTTTCTCTTTTCTCTTTTTCTCTTTTTCTCTTTATATAATGCCTTTTTTAAGAGAGGGTGCAAGAAAATTAGATAGAAAGGGTCAAACAAATATTCTTGCATTAGCTTGGTTAACATATGGGTTTAAGAAAAGAAATTAAACTTTTAGGCTCAATCACGACTTACTAGGGATATAGTTTTGCAAAAGAAATGGATAAGACACAAAATAAAATCACAAACGGCCTAAGATCATTTCCCAGAATTCATACACCTGCATGATTCTCATAAAGATCTAAAAGAGAATGTTAACATGTCATTCAACGAGTGTGATAATCAAAACAAGATTAATGAGATTATCCAAAAAAAAAAATTCGCTGAACTGAAATTCTTACTTGAGTAAATGTTAAATCTCTCCAAGGGAGATTGGTTCAAAATCTGCACAAGAGTTTCACATCTCCAATATATATGTAAGCTTCAAAAAGGATTATGTTATTTCAAAAGGTTTTAAAAATAAAAAATTATTACATGCTCAAGATGATGAGTTTTTATGAAAATATAAAGATAGTGTACAAATAATGTATGAAAATCCCATGTGATGTGGTTAGGGCTATATCTGCAAATTAGCAAATTAGCAGAATGATAATGTAATTCATATCGTGAATAATATGAACTACTTATCTTAACACAACAAAATTTATGTGAATTAACAAAAACTAACTTAACTAAGTAAAACTATAATTCAAAATGTAAAAACAAACTTCTAAAGACATCCAAAAATACTTAGAACATAGTGCATAAACTGAAATGTAAACAAAGAATTTGAGAAAGGTAGAGAGATAGTAGAAAATGTAGGAGATTTTGGCTGACTAAGCTAACGATGATGGGCCACCACCAAATATACTCCCAAGTAACCTCGGATCTCTCTTTGGTTCTCCTTTTCCCTATAGTTGTCCTCCTTTGTTCAAAAAATATCAATACATGCAAGTATAAGTAATTAAACATTCATAACAACACACCGTTAAAATTAAAATTAAAATTTAACACACCAAAGTTTAAAAGAAGCGCAAAACCCTAAAATTTAATATTCTTGATTATGACAAAAGATAATTTTCATTAGATTCCTCTAAACTCAATGAATTAGTGAACCGAGCAATCTCATTTTGCACATATCTTGTAAGCATTGGATTGGAATAAGATGGCGTCTCAAGGTAATCCTTGCTCTAGCCATGTAACGCCCCCAAAAGCCACCTTGTACAACATTACTATCTAAAAATCATTTACATCATGAGAGCAACTAATAAAATCCATTAGTAACGAAAATTTCATTAATTATATATAACATTTACAATATCCTCCCAAAAGAATATGCCAAACATGGCCTTTGTATCCAAAAGAATATGATGAACTATGGCAATTACATCTTACAAAATCAAGCAGTGGAATAACAAAAGGTTAGACTTTACATAGTCTCAAAAGGAATTTCCTAGTCTATCACATTAGATAGTATACCCCTAAGCATCCACCTTGGGATCCATATACCCATCTAGTGCAACTTCCCAATGTACCAGCTCATCGACTCTGACATCCTCCTCTTGTACAAAATCTGAAAAATATGTTGTTTGTAGGGGGTGAGCACTAAGCTTTGTAGCAACATCCTCCCAAACTCGAACGAGGTTTAGAAGAAAATATAAAATAGTTCGGCCTCACTTTTCAAAATAGCATATATAACTTGAAATAAAATAGTGACAATTTATTTGATCTCAAGTTAACTCAATAGCAACAATTTAAAGGAAAGGAATAAGCATTTCGGAGTGATAGAAATCAAATAATCATTCAATAATGTCATCCCATATTCTAATATATGTTGGTTGCTTCCCATGAATTTACACCACGATTCTACCTCATTCACCCACCACAATCACATAATCCCAAACATTTTAGGAAGGGCATATACTGTCTCTCACGACATTGACGAATCCTTCCCATGAAAGGTATACCATCCCTCAGCCTCGAACTTACGTGAACAATAGTGGTTGCTCTCACAAACAACAACTCACTACAAGTGTTAGAAAATCATCTCACCCCCACTGGGATAGACTAACCTCTAACACTCTATGGCAGTGCTCGAATACAATTCAAGTCTATCACAACAACCATACAAGAGATGCAATAACAAACATTTTCTCAAATCGAAAGAAAATTCAAAATCCCCAAATTTCACAATTTTTATTACAAGAGAACAATTCAAGAAAATAAGCAAGAGATCATCAACAATCCATTTTTATTGTTCATTACAAAACACTAAGGTTTTGAAATCAAGAACAAGGGAAAAATCAAGAGAAAAATCCATTTCTCTTGGAAACTAGGGTTTTATGACAAGAAAAGAGTTTTCATGGTTATCTAACCCTAGTTTTGTTTAAACATGGTAATCTTTGCAAAAATAACAAGAAATTATGATTTCATAACATTTATACATAAATGAGAGTGAAAACATACATATACATATAAGCCGTAGCCTTAATGGTCAAGAATGGAAGGAACCCCTACCTTGCTTAGTTTTGAGTGAAGAAGATGAAGATTTGATCTTTCCCAACTTAATCAACCCTTGAATCTCTTATTTTTTCCCTTCTTTCTTCCTCTCTAAGCCTCTTTAGGGTTAAGAATGTTGAAATGGGGCTAAAGAGGGTGTCTTTAAGTATTTATAGTGTGAGAAATAACCTCCTATGCACGATTCTGAAACTCAGAATCCGTAAGTCACGTTCGAACGTCACTTGGCGTTCGAAAGTTAGTTGCTCCTAGTACTTTTAGATTTCCATCAGAGCTCTACAACCATCAAAGTACTAGGACTTACTGTCATTCAAATGTTCATTTACGTTCGAACGTCCTCCCAGTTTCTCCTGAAACTTTCAGTGATGTTTTGACCTATTTATAGATCGATTTGGAATTAATGCACTTGTAGCCCTAGCAGTCTACTATCTACTGTCAAAATTTTAGATCAAATGCATATCAGAATAAAAAGTTATGATCCAAATACTAGGCAGTGTCCAATATCCTTTCTACCCAAATTTTGTCTAAAATGTGTTTTCACTCCGGAATACTTCCAAACTTCTACAACATGCCCTATTATCTCAACTAACATTTTTATTTTTACTCTTACAATCCACATAGTTCATACATACATTATCACATATATTGGCATTTCAAAAAAAATTACATTGCTATATTAAGATAAGCATGTGGGGGTTTACAACCCATACTTAATCCAATCGAGAAAATCAGGTGTAGAACATTGATTGAATTCTCTCATATGCATTAATCAACCACCCTTCACATAACTAAGACTAAACCGAAAGAGTTTTTTTTTTTGAAAAAGTTTGAAAATTTTGTAAAAAGACTCACTATTTAGTTCTTTAACATCTACGAGTCACAAAGATGATTATGGATTGTTCCCTCCACCCAACCTAAACTTAAAATTGTTCTTAATGTGTAACATCATAAGGTAAAAAATAAAGACAAATGATAATAAGGTCTGGGAATGAATCACATCCATAGTGTGGGACTTGTTTCCTCCAATGAACTTCTTCTTGCTTAAGTCTCTTGCATCTTCTAATAATTTTTGCAAATAATTTAACAAATTAACATAAAACTCTACATCGGGATTTTCGCTATCATGAATGAAATTAATTAAACAAATTTGTAGAGGATCAAAACAAGAAGTCATGTTGAATTTCTCCTCTATAATCTTATCAATTACATCTACTGCACAAATTTCTCCATCCTCACCTAGGTGTTTTTTCACATCAAATACGTTCAATTCATCAATTAATTAATTAATGCATATGATGTGGCTAGGAATGGTTGTCCCAAAATGATAGGAATTTGTGTAGTTGTATGTAAACTAGGCTGAGCATCCAAAACAATTAAATCCACTAGAAAATAAAACTTGTTGACTTGAACAAGTACATCTTCAATGATTCCTTGAAAGGTCAGCCAACTGTAATGTGACGCTTGTAGGTTTCAACTCACCCAACCTTGACTGCTTGTGGACTGAATATAGGAGTAAATTAACACTGGCTCCAAGATCAAGCAAGACTTGCTCAATCCTAAAGTTCCCGATTATACTTGAAAATGTATGACTCATGGGATCTTTGAACTTTAAAGGGGCCTAGTGCTGAATAATAACACTAACCTATTCAGTCAAAAATTTTATTTTCTATACATTGATCCTTCTCTCTATTGGGCAGAGATCTTTCAAAAACTTAGCATAAGATGGGACTTGCTTGATTGCATTCAACAGAGGGATGTTACTCTTCACTTGCTTTAACAACTTAAAGATTTTAGCATGATTGTTCAATGGTTGAAGTTTCTTGACTCTTTGAGTAAAAGGTAAAGAAACATGACTTGATTTTTCTTTTTCATTTGGCAACTCTGTTTCCTTTTCAACCAAAGGTTCAGGCTGAATTGGTTCATATATAGTGATTGATTCAGCTATAGGTTATAAGGTTTTGGCCTTAGTGGACTTGTCACCTTTCTATTTCTTAGTGTGGTAATTGTTTGTACTTGTCTTGGAAAAGGTTCAGAAGACACGACATTAACTCGAGTTTACCCTATGGGGGTTTAGGTTGAGATGACAATTTTTCCTTTTCTGTTGTGCTCAAAGAATGGATCAACTTGGCTAGATGACTTTTGATATCCTCAATATTTTGTAAAGTTTGAGCTTTAAAATCATTGAATGCATGAGTAGATTGAGTATTAAAACTCATTTGAATTTGAATGAACTGATCCGTGTTATCATCTAAACTTCTCTTCTATGGAGGTTGATAAGGCTGATATGGCTGCTAAGTCCGGATTGTGGTAAAGGTGGACCTGATTGCTGAGTCATAGGCTAAGTATTTTTTCAACTGAAATTCGGGTGATTCTGCCACCCTAGGTTATAGGGTTTTGAGTATGAGTTTGAATAAGGCTTGTTAAAGTTTGAAATCAGATTGGTTTGTTCCATTAGAACCTCTTTGAATGCTGGAATGGTGCGACATTCTCCCATGGGATATCCTTCCAAGGCATAGATTCCACACAACTAATAAGTGGGTGACACAACATAAACTTCCTTGAATTTTTTCATCTCGAGAGTATCAAGCTTTCGAGACTAAGTAGTCATTTTGACCCTTAAGTCATCATGCTCTTTTAACACATATTTTTGTTATTGGGATAAAGATGACTTAGTTTCAACAATATTTGATGAGGCCAATTCCTATATTTAGGAACTCTCAGAAATGGTATCAAAAAACTCAAATACCTCATCGAGACTCTTACCCATGAATTCTCCCTAGACCATCATTTCAACGAATTGATGCATTATAGCTGGGAGGGCATCATAAAAGAAATCAACTAAGGTCCAACTCTCAAATGCATGATGTGGCCAAACTTGGAGAAGATCCTTAAATCTCTCCCAACATTGATAAAAAGTTTATCCTTCTTCCACAAAAAAAAAAGCATGACTTGGCATCTCAATGCATTACTGCAATGCACAGGAAAAAATTTCTTTAAAAATTATGTTTGTAAAATTTGTCAACTTGGAATGGACTGAGCTTCTAAAGAATTTAGCCACTATTTAGCTTTATCCTTTAAAGAGAAAGGAAAAAGTTTCAATTGGGCCATTTCAGAATTATCTTCCAATGCACTACATACTTCCTTAAATTCTTTCATATGTAAATAAGGGTTTTTATACTAAAGACCATGAAATTACGGTAAATGTTGTATTGTCCCTACTTTAATGTTAAAATTTGAAGCATTTGTAAGGAAGGCAAAACATGAGGGGATAATAGTACGTGTGGGATTCAGATATTCTCTCAAAGGTCTTACATTCTGGACTACCTCTTGTTCCCTTTGATTATAATTAGCCAAGCTTCACTTAAAAGATTCTACTGATGCTTGTGATGATGAAGATGAACAACTAGATTGATTTACAGACCCTACAGAAGACTTAAAAGACATAAACAAGAAAAGTAGAACAATAAATATATATACATATAATACAATCTAGACAACATCCCTGATCTTTTTTGAATCATCGTAACTACCCGACAACAACACCAAAAAGCTTGACCTGATTTAAATCATACACTCAAATATAAGTGGTCAAATTGAAATATTTTTGGGTTTAAGTCCGAGGTCGAACCCATAGGGAGCTAACTATCGAAATTCAAAACAAAAAAGGTAAGATTGTCATGCTCGTAGTGTGATTCACAATAGCTTGTGGTGTGAAATTAGATTTATCGAATAAATACTTAATTTAAACTCTTGATAACAATAATAAAATGTGTTCTTCAGTTTGGAGATCCAACATGCATTATATTGCTTGATTATGAAAATGCCACCTTACCACAATTAACTTCCATTTCACTAAAAAGTTAACCGGTAGGTCTAATGTGTGACTGAACCATATCACAGTAACTTATTAGGTTAGCTGGAAGGTTTATATACCATGCAACAACCAAAGAACCCTAGTAAACCCAAAGGTGAACCATTCAAAAGGTTTACTCTAGCTATTCAATCGACAAGTTGATGATTTAACGAAGATGAAGTTCCAATTTAAGCATTGAATCAAAAACATTGGCTATGGCGAGATTTAACCCTTCTATAACCAATCTCTCGACTATTACATAAAATCCAATTGCATGCATCATTGAATCATGCATGATGTACCTAGTAACTTATAAATAGAATGGTATATAGTAATAAGTTTTGCTCGGTGTTCATAACCATGAGCATATAATAATAATAACCATCCATCAATTAGGGAGGTATAAACATTAATGCAAAAATAAAATATCGATATTTTTATAACTCAAACAGTATTACACATGCTTTCGCCGTTCATCAAAGAGTATAAACAGACTACTCACACTTCATTGCTATAGAAAAGGAAGAAGAATGAGATGATCACATTACAACATAATACAAAATAAACAAAGTCCTTCCCTAAGAAATAGCATAAACACCCCACTCTTATTACTAGCTAGGGCTCAAAATTGAGAGATGTTCAAAGCTCCAAGTAGAAAGGATGAAACATAAATGTAGGAGTAAAGAAATTCTTGGTTGGAAAGTGTTCAGGGCAGGATTTCTTCTTCTCTGGTGCAAGTCCCCTAAAAATTGACTAAATAGGGATATTTATAGGCATCAAAATGGGGGGTAAGGTAGTAGACACCTAGACTAGCCAATTAGATGATTGTGTTATTTTTCTGGACCAATAGGAAGAGAGGAGAGGTAAGGATGTTTAGGGTACCGTCCAAACTCCACCACCACCATTCGTACAATGGAGATTCTCTAGTTTTTTTGCCATGTGAAGCCCTCCCTTGTTGACTTATTGACTTCTTAATTGCACTTGCCTTCATTCTCTTATTTTGCCTCTGTTTTTTTATCCCTTCGAACTTCCTTAATTACCCTTAAAATCCTAAAAAATAGATAAATTAAACATTAACCATAATACTATTTAAATAAATCATTTTAATTCAATTAACATACACTATTAACCCTAAACCCTAATTTAGTTCTTCACTTTTTAGGGTTAATCAGAGGGCGAGCCTTGTTCTCCTCCATATTTGGCCTTTCGTTTTATTTTCCACTAAGTCATCAAAAGACCACTCTAGCGAAGGCTAGAAAGTTTGGAGTGGTCCCTACTAGTTTTTTAAGCATAAAACCAAGCAAAAAACTTGTCCTCTTGAGCACTAAAGAGTGTCGCTCAAGAGGACTCTATTAATAGCTTAAATTATTTTTACAAATAGTTTTAGAAAAAAATTTCATTGAAGAATTCCTAGGAACCATGCATAGTTTGCTTTCTCCTAAGTTAGCTACTAAGGGATCATCTTAGGTATCTAGGTCATTACATCTATCCTAATCTTGAAGGTGTATTCAAAATATGAATGATGTAACTTTCGTGCTTGATCTCCTCCCCTCAATGACGCTATTAAATCTTAAATATTTATATAAACATGACCATAAAATAGGTTTAGAGTTACAATGGAATCCATGAAATTAGTTAATTATAAACATATATCTAACATAAATGTTGTTCTAGTTGTAAATTTAAGATTTTCTAAATACCTCACCCCGCGAGACTAGAGTTTTGAAGTCCAATGTGTGATAGAGACCATAAAGGGCGAGTGGTATAAGGAAGAACTAAATCCATCCTAAAATTTCTAGCCTATACTAAGAAACCACAACAATTTGTGAGTCATGTTTGATGGCTCTCTTGTAATTGAGTAACCTACCCAATTGGTGAGTTAAGTTTTTTTATATTTGAATGTACATATGACTATATTAATTAAATGAATATATAAGCACCAGTTGAAAAATAAATGCAATAGTTAAATGGAACCAAAGCATTCCCTACTAAATATTTGCAGTCTAGCTAAGAAGAATTGATTTTCAAAATAATTTAAAAGTTCTACTCATGGACATTGTCAAAAAATTTAATCTGTATAGCGAAATTTGGATTGTAGCTAAAAATTTTGGCACCGAGGATATAAATTTAGTGGAAAAAAATTATGGTCACCACTAAAGCTATCGTAGTAAATCTAGTTAATTGCAATTTAATGTTGAAGAAAAAGTACACCCCTAATTTGCCACTTATTCATTGAACTGAAAGTAAGAAAAATATTTACTACAACCATTATTCTTTTCCCACAAATGGTGTGGATGGAAAAATATTTAGGTGTCTCTTTTTTAATTTTATGTGGTGATGGCATAAAATTTTAGTGGCAACATTTTTTCTGTTGCTAATTACCAAGGTGACTAGCTTTCACTAGCGGTTTTCTTATTGCCACTTATGTCACACTTTTAGTTGTGGCAAGAAATTGTTATAATAAGGCAAAAATGGCCCCTATTGGAGTGATAATGTAAGGCCTCGTATCAGCTTTAAAAATGGACAATATGATCTTAATAGTGCTTCAAAATAATTACAATGCTAATAAAATTTTTGATTCATTGTTGAAAGGATAGCCACGAAGTTTGAGTTTCAAACGTATTGACTTTTGAGACAAATTTAGTTTTGGATGTATTTAAGATTAAGAAGGGTATATAGGTAAGTTTATAAAAAAGAAAAAAAGGTCAAAATAATATTACCATTGAATCTAGGACATCAAGAAACCTTGGGATAAGCATTCGAAGTGTATAGCTGTTTAGATGGGTGAGATGGTAATTTTGATATTTCAGGTACTTTATTATTTAAGAGATTAGCAATGGATTTTGATTGAGATATTAATGATTCAAGATGGATCTAAAGTATTTGAAGATCATTTAAGATGGTGGTATAGGTTGGAAGTTGAAGAAAAGAAATTTGGATGTGTTCTGGTGTTTAAACACATTTTGGAGAGAATTTGGGTAGAAAACAATTTGACACTACTTTAGTATTTTAGTCATATATTTTTACCCCAATATACAATTGATTCAATTCTTACATACTTGAAAAGATAACTTCAATCTATACAAAAATTGTATTTCATGGAATTTTCGTGAATCAACCTCTAACTAGGTCAAATTCGGTCTGAAAGTTTGGGGTAGAAAGTCTCCCGCGTCTGCACCCCCCTGTGAATACGAACCTAGGAACCTAGTTTTGGTATCCTTACACATATTGAAACCTAAGGACTCTCGTAGAACTTGAAGAGAATGAAGAAAAGGCAGGAGAGTAGATTAGGGCAATGATTGGCGAGATCTATGCACAACAAATCTCATGAAGCACTTTGGATCTATTATCTATGGAATCAAGTAGGGTTTCTTTCCTTTTTCTATTCATTGATGCTAGCACTATTATATAAGTACTTTTTTCATTCAAATTCATATATATACAATAGAATTACAATTGTTTTTAATTCCTTTCAAATGCATGATTCATTTTCTTGGGTACATACTTGATTTACATTCAATTGTACATTTTTTATTCATCAACCGATCTTGACCTATCGAATTGATAATGTTCCTTGGTGATCTCATACATGTTTTTTTTTTTTTTATGTTTTCTTTGTTTTACGAATTAGGGTACTATTATTCATGGTACACATGGATATTATTGAAAATCATGATTTAAATCTCTTGTATGGGTGGGTGTGAATAACTTGAATGCACACGAACTTATATTGCATAGTGTTAAATGAGTTTCTTGGGTTTGAGGGTCCCCTATCACACTTAGTGGGCTTGGTTCCTTACAGGGTTCCAAATCACTATTCGTTCATGTAAGTTTGAGGCTAAGGGTTAAGATACTACTCCTGGGAAGATTTTCATTATTTTCCTTGTGAAGATTGATTGGATGGTTTGTATTTATGAGAGTGGACCAAATATATTCGATGTGTGAATTCTTGCTGATCAACTTGTGAACATGAGATATAATTGTTATAATCTGTTATTTTCTAAATGATTCCACTTGAGTATGAATTTTTAATTTATGTATCAAAACTTGAGATCGTTATAATGTCACATGTTTTATTTCAAATGTTATATGTTATGTTGTTAAATTGAGAACTACCTGTCTTATTTATTCACAAATCTTGTTTAGTCTTGAAAAATTTTCTCCATTAATTTGGTTTTTCTCACCCCTTCCTTTAACATTTTTCAAATTTTGGTTTTGAGTTCGATACTAGCATAGGTGAGCATGTGGATTGGGATGTTGAAGTGGATTATGAAGTAGATCCTAAAATTGAGGCCTAGTGTTGGATGGATTTTATTTATATTAGTTTTGTTTTGATGATTAGAGAAGAAAAATTTATTATTTGCATTTATTTTGTTAGTTATGGGATTTTGTTCTTTATTTAAGGTTTTGGATGCAAACTTGAGATTTAGTTTTATAATCTTTTGTAACACCCCGCATTTTCTTTATATATGTATATAGATATATAGTAAATAATTGTTGTAAAAATGGGGATATGTGTAGTGATGTGTGTTTGAATTTGGTAGAATGAAAAAGGGATGAACAGTGCACTGGCTGTAACATCAAGCTCGATTTCGACCTTGATGCAGTCCATATCTCTCAAAACTTAAAACATGAAATTTGTAGAGCTCTCTCTTAGGATTCCATATCACCTTGAATCATCTCAATCGGAACTAGGAGGAAGGAGTTATGTCCATATTACGAAGTAGGTAGTCTGCCGGACAGATTTTTGGCAAAAATCTGTCCGGCAGACTACCTTTCGCTAATTTCATCATAACTCTTTATTGGAAAGTCCGAATTGTGTACTGTTATTTTTGTTAGAACCCTAACTCGTATATCTTTCCAACCATATAGGTTACACCTCCTAGAAATACCTGAGTCAAATCAGTTTATTCTATGAAGTTGACCAAAAATCTGCACAATGGTGCTCCTTGGATAGTAAAGGGTTGTGCTTTCTTATTAGACCTTGAAGGTGTAAAACCCCATATGTTTACATTAATATATTAATGTACTTGTTTAGTGATTCTTCTATATGTAATGACTTAAGAATAAACCATATATATATTAAAATCGTAAGGATATCACCTATAGTAGTTCGAAGGAATAAAATAGAAATTTTAATGTTCCAAGTGTGAATTTATTTTAGTTTTGAAATAAATCATAAAAAGCAATGTTTTTAGGTTAAAATAACATTAAACATGAATCCGGAACGTCGAAAAACCTTAGGGTAGTCGTATGGATCAAATTGGAGATTTCTAGTGGCAAAACTGTAATTTTGGAAAAAAACTCAAAATTTAGCCATGAACAGTGAATTGCGCGGACTGCTGTGTTTAAAACATAGAATCCAGCCAATTTCTTCCATTTTTTCACACATCTCTCACCCCCAAACCCCTTAGCACCCTTGGGGAAGATAGAGGAAAGGAGGAAAGGGAGAAAGGAGGTCATTAGAGCTTGGATTTTTGGTTTGAAACTTTGATTCAAGGTAGGGATTTTTCTTCCATGCTTCTCCATTGAGGCTAAGGCTAAAATATATATATGTTTTGACTCATACTTGTATGTATTTGCTAGGAATTCCTTGTTTCTTGGTTTTCTTGCAATTATGGCATGTTTTAAACAAAGTTAGGATTGATTACCCATGAAACTTCTTTTATAGCTTTAAAACCCTAGTTTTTGGGAAATATGGAATTCTCTTTCTACATTTTCTCAAGCTTGGTTTTGAGAACTTTAGTGCTTTGTGTGAGTAATGAAAATGATGTGGTGGTGATCTCTTGTATTTTTCTTAATTGGTTATTTGGATTGTCGCATGATAAAATTTGGAGATTTTGATAATGGTTGCTTGTTGAGGGAAATTTGTGGATTTTATCTTATATGTGATTGTTGGTATGAAAAGAGGATAATTATGAACCGAGGTTACTCGTAAGTATGCGGTTAAGTGTGGAATACTTGAAGGGGGGTAGAGGTTACTTGTAAGTATGCTACCTACCAAAAGAGGATACTTATGAACCGAGGTTACTTGTAAGTATGCGGTTATGTGTGGGGGACTTCAAGGGGGGTAGAGGTTACTTGTAAGTATGCTACCTACCTAAAAGGACATCTAACGACCGTGGTTACTTGTAAGTATGCGGTTATGGGAAACAAAGACTTGAAGGGGGTGGAGTTTACTTTTAAGTATGCCACCTGCCAAAGGAAATATAATAATCGATGGTGGAATAAGCGTTCCTTTTTGTATTATGGTGTTACTATTGCATTTCCTACAAGAGCTTGTGGAGGTATGAGACTCTACAAGAACTTGTTGGAAATGGTTATGGTTGCTCATTGTGACTTGGGTTTACTGTTCATTTAAATTATTGCGAATGTTTAAACTTGAGATCTGTTTCAAATGTCACGGTTTTACTTCAAATGTTATATGATATTTTGGAAAATAAGACCGAACTGTTTTACTTGTTTTCTAAACCTTGTATGAGTATGGAAGGAATGTTGCTACAGAGCTTAGTGCTCATCCCCTACAAATAATATCTTTTCAGATTTCGTCTATGAGAAGGAGTTACAAGTAGATGAACCAGTGCATGGGGAAGCTCCCCTAGAGGGGAACGGGGTTCCTGAACTGGATGCCTAGAGTTATATTTCTTTTGTACTAGACTAGAGAGTTTATTTTGAAATCATGTAAAGTCTAGTATTTTGTTATTTCACTGCAAGTGTAATTTAATTCTTTTGGGAATATATTTGTCATACTTGGCCTATTCTTTTGGGATGGCATTGTGGATATGACATATGATGAATGAAAGTTTATTTTATGACGGATAAATAGACCCGGTGTGGTCAATAGTTATGCATAGGTGGACCCGGTGTGGTCAATTGTAATATAATTGTACAGGTTGTGTTTTGGGTAAAGCTCCCCGTACAAAGGAGACTCTGCCCAAATTTTGTTAAAATATGAATGGTTGATGAATGAACTTTCATCGTGATGAATTTACGTAATGCTCTCATGGGGTGAATGGTTTTTAGAATGTAATGTCACCCAAGGGGGTTTTTGGGGCGTTACATCTTTAGATATTTATAGTCTCGATTTATTAGATGGTTTATTTAGTTATGCTCTCATGATCTTAAAGATTATTAGTTAGATCACGTCTTTTTTTGGATTTGGTGCATGACAAAGTTATTATCAGATCCTAGGAATTAAATCTTACATAGGAGCTATAGGTTGTCGACTAGCCAGATTGTGTAGTTGGTATAAGATGGAAACAAGCTTAGGCACGGATCTTTAGGGAAATGGGGTTGCTAATATTGAACAAAGTTATGAGATATGAATGGTAAAGAAGTATTTTTTTTGGTTTATAAAGCATAAGTTTTGGACTATCATTGAGAGTACCTGTGTATTTTGAAGGAAAAGGTATGAGAGTAGATTGAATTGCCTTGATGGATCATGAAACAGATTGTTAGTATGGCTTGATTTTATATCGATTATCAATATTATGGCCGACCATTTGTGATGCTTAAATATTTGGAAGCCAAGAAAATTGAGCAACGAGTGCAAATTTTGTTTTATGATAGAAATCATGCTATTGTTATGGTTTTCTCTAGCGTGGTTGCAATAGTATGAGATTGTACAATGTTTAAATATGATCAATTGGAGGGATATGATGTAATAACTATGAATGGTAATCACTTTTAGAAATAAGGGTAGGAATTATGATTATGTTTTCTAGCTAGAATAGAGGTCGTTCTATAACCATGTATTGAGGGTATCAATATTGGTTTGGAAGTATTATGATGAGTTGGCTAGTGATGCTTGGGATAGAATTAAAAGTAAAGTTATAACACAACTTTGGTACATTTGGATTGTTTGAGTTGTTAGAAAGAGCATATGTAGAAAACTGGTTGAGGATGGTGTAATTTGGCAATCTTATATCATTGAGCATAATTCATTACTCTTAGACTCTCTAAAGTTATTAACAAACAAGAATCTCTTGGTTAAGTGTGGGGTTGATAGTTTACTTGTAATCACAAATTTTAATTCAAATTGGAGGTCAAAGGGCATGGATACAAATTTAGATCCATATGGAAAGAAAATTTGGGAATCTTAATAATATTTTAGTTACCTTTGACTCTCAGTATTGTCCGGCCAAAGAATATAGATGTCTAAAAGCTTGAGATCAAATATAGTGGATAATTATTGGGATAAGGATGACACTCAATGTTTGATGTAAACTTTTATTGTGATGTGAGCTCTTTTGATGTTATTGGCAAAAACAAAGGAAGGGAAATTCTTTAATTTTATTTTTTTTAGGGGGGAGGGGGGGAATCCTTTGATTTCATATTGAATATAGATCCATGTTATGGGAATGTGGAGTTCTTTTTCCTATATCTCTTAATCCATAATTAAAATCTAAATAAGTTAGAGTTTAGAATCATTCTTATGAATTTTAAAATTATAACGTTTGACAAAAAAATCTTTATAGTTAGTTGTGATGATCAAAATGATGTAATCTAAGGAATCAAGGTCGATAAATATGTAGATTGGTTTTGACATTAGTGGGAGAAAACTTTAAGCGAAATTTGAGATCAAAGGCTAATGTTACCCTAGTAACTTTCGGATAATAATCATTTCGAGGATCATGAATACGTGTTAAGGCTATAGCGACTAATGTGGTTAAATTGAGAGACATTGAATCATTAGAAGTCTTGTTTTGGTTTTGATTATATTACAATAAATATGGTGGTATTAATTGAGAGATATTATTAGGATGTTTTTCATTCTATCTTTACTTTATAGTATAGTACAAGAAATATATTTGTACTAGATTGTATCGTAGGGATTCAAGATTATATGTATCGTGAATAGAATGGAAAAGTTTGTGAACTTCGCTATAGAATTATTACAGGGCTTGGTGATTCTAGCTTAAGGTTAAAGATTAGAATGAATACTTGAAAGATAAAGAAAAAAGATTAGTGTTAATCAAGTTGTTGAATCATGTGGAGATATTGATATTGAGCTAAAAGTATGAGTCGAGATGTGCGTGACCCATGGAGGGGAGATGTGAGGAAAATTACCAACTTAACCCTTAACCCAAGTATTATATTTGGTTATTTACTAAAGTCCCCTTTATAAGGGAAGGATGGATTGTTTGTTTAGACTTGGTAGATATAATCAGAAGATATGTATGGTTAAGTTTCAATTGCATACTTGGGGACAATCTAGCATATCTTTAGCAAACCCTTCGAACCTTTGGGTAATCAATATATTGTGAGATTTTGTATTTCATAAAAATATAAATGATATTAACTTGTTAGAATTTTAAAAATGGTTAAAATGATGAGAGAAACTTCAAATCGTTGTTAAATGAATAGTTGCGTAAGTTTGAATTTCGGGCATATCTTTTGGGTCAATTTTAATTTTTGAGGTCTTTCAGGTTGATAAGGTGAAGAAGTAAAATTATTAATTTTTTTAGATCAAAATAACATTACCATTGAATCCAGGAGGTCAAGGCACCTTGGGATAGACATTTATCTCAACGGTTTGGAAGGGTAAAATAGTAATTTTGGGTATTTTGGGTATAAATTGACTTTGGTTTTCAGATAAATCATAAAACTATTTTTTTTAGCTAAAATAAAATTAAAAATGAATCCGGAACGCCGAAAAACTTTAGGGTAGTTATAAGGATCAAATTTGAAATGATTAGAGGCAAAATCATAATTTTAGAGAGAAATACATTTTTTTGCCTTGTGAGCAATAAAATACAGGAAGTTTATGGTTAGAAGACCCCATTTCTCTTATTTTTCTCACCCCACTCACCCAATACAACTCCATATACCATAGAACTAGAGAGAAGAAGGTCATTAGAGCTTGGGCTTTTACTTGGAAACCTAGGAACATTATTTGAATTCTTGAATTCACTTGGAGATATTAAGGTGGAGCATGGGTTCTTGGGTATTCAGGTAGGTTTTCCTTTCTCTTCCATATACATTGATGCATCTCATGTATGTTTTATTTCTATTTGTTTAATATGAGTTAAATACATATTTTCATGCTTTGGGTCTTAATTAAATATTGAGTTACTATGAATTTGTAAACTTACATGCATTAAATGAATTTGGATATTGTGGATTTGAAACCCTAACTTTATTTTTCCTATGGGTGATTAACCCTTAAAAATGACACTTAAATATACATTAAACGGGTTAATTACTTGTTATTAAAGTTTAATTTTTTTTATAATTTGTGTGATTTCAATTTTATAGGGTAAATATGGAGGCTAACCTAAAATCCAAGGTACATAGAGGGAATTGGTGAAGTTGCGGGTAATAGAGTGCAAAAGACAGCCAAAGGAGAAAAAGACAAAAAGCTTCTAGAAGACAGACACCGTCTGGAGGACCCTCCATTGTCCGAATGCCACCACCCATCTAAGATTTTGGATTGAAGGCCGCGACGTATGGAAAATAACTTGGAAAAGTTATTAGAGACCACCGTCTGGATGCCCCACTATTGTCCAGATGCCTCTCTCAATGCAAATTTTTACCTAAAGAAACGGATTCATGAAAGTTTGCACCATCCAGAATCCACTACCACCGTCCAGACGCTACTCCCCAAAGCTGCATTTCTTTCTCTCCAATCCAAGCCTTGTAATTAGTCCCTCTGTGTTGCCCTGTGCCGCCCATCTCCCTTTATAAATAACCCCCTCCAAAGGCCTAAGGAGAAGATCATCACATTTTGGAGATTCATTTCTTAAGCTTCTTTCTTTATTTAGAAGGATAAGCTTCACTCATCTTTCTAGCTCCCATTGAGCAATGAAAGGTGAGTTGTATTTGATTTTATCTTTAGTAAAGAAAATATCCTTGCATTTATTTATTGCAATTCGAATCTTCTTGTGTTTACCATTCGTAATCTTGAATTTTCTTTACTTAAAGGGATGAAGTTCTCTAGCTTTTCTAGCCAACTAATGGAAATGAAGGGTGGGTAATTTTTCATCCACTCTTTGGTGAAGGGAGATGGATTTATGTTGAAGTGTTTGGATAATGTATTTGTGCAATTTCTATTATGCTTACTTACCTATTCTAGCTTACGAATAGTTGAATGAATTTAGCATGCTAACATACTTTGTATAATTATTTGATTACCTATGGACAAGTTGAGTCTTGCTATCATTAATTCTTATAATTCCCTACAAGTATTTAAGCTAGCTCTTCATGACTATCCTTAAATCTGCTTAACTATATGATTGATTAACTTACTTAACTAGATGGTTTTTTTATGTTGTTTGATTGATTATAGACAGGTGAGGTCCTGACTTCTTCAATGTTTATAACTGTAGGCACAATGTTGGAACTACGTTCTCTAATTTAAAATCAATCATAATTTTTTAGTTAACTTACTATTGACGCATGAGTTAACTAATTTATCTTGTTGCACCAATATTGCATTCAAATACTCATATATTTTTGGACCCCTGAACTAAAGAGTGATTTTTCCTTATTGGCAAAGGCTTTACATTTCCCATTGCACATAACTCTTCACAATACAAATCACTCATTCTTTAAGATTTGTTGTGTCTTTGTCTCGATTGATCTTTTATTTAAGATAACTCCATTAGTTCCTTGAGGATTCGATCTTGAACTAATCGAGTTATAACTATAACTCAACCACTTATACTTCGGCATGCATTGACTTGATCCAAAATGTGTACACCCAAGTACAGGCAGTCAAGTTATAGTAATAATCCAGTTAAGTCCGGAGTCGAATCTACAAGGAACTATTGTTGGTGTTTCGAAGTAAGCAGTGACTGAGACCAAGTGACTGGAACCCTTGAGATTTGAAGTTATGGGATTTCCTAGATAGAATATAAGATTCTTTCCAAGGGATTTTTCTAGACAAAACATAATAGGTAAATCAAATGTAGCAGTCACCCTTTAGCCAGAAGATTTGAACATGTAGTTAATCATCCATATTATTATACTTGTGCTTAGAAACTCAATTAACCCCTGTGTCAGCATAAAGTTAATTAGAAGATAAAGATGGATTGTGAGAATTAAGAGCATGGTTTAGATGTCTTTGTAGAAGTTTACAAGAATTGTTTGTGCTGAGACTCAACCAATCTACAAACAAGCAAGTGTTTCTACAAGACATCCAACCATTGCGTTAGTATTCCATTCTTTAAATAAAGCGCAATAATGGTGAAGATTAAAATGTAATCATAAAGATCTAGCCAGGGTACTTGCCTAGAACCAATGAGTCATTTTATGTCAAGAGTCATCAATGTCATAGAAAGTACTTAGTTGTACAAAGTACCTTAGCTTTGCTAAAGGTATTCAATCATTCAATAATCAAGTGAAATATAAAGTATTAAGCATAAACAAAATTCACAAATATAACTTCCGGATAATTTATACATGTCCATCACCTCTTACTAAAGAGTGAATGAGAAACGACTCACTCTTTAAGACTTTGGTAAAGCTAGAAAAGTGAGTGATGCTCATCCCTCCAAGTAGAGGAGTTACAAGGTAAAACACACTACACAAGGAGCCAATCTTCGATGAAGAATGAGTGAATCACGTTCCACCCAACACGTCCTTGGTAAAGCTCTAGAAAAGGGGAAGAGTTTCACTCCTCTAAGGTAAGAAGGAAGCTCAAACAATGGAAACAAATGAAACTAATAATGAAAATAGAAGAAAGCTAGTCACTTTTGGAGGGTTTCCTCCTCAACTAAAAGATGATATATCTCCTTCTATCTCTCTCTATGTAAGACTATGAATGCAAGTCTAAGTCTAAGCCTAACTCCTACAATTTTTCTACTCTAAGTCTCCCCTGAATCTTCCACAATGGGAGTATTTATAGGCAAGAAGGAGGGGTCAAGGGAGTGGGAAACAATAGTGCAAGGTCTTCAAAGTCCAAGTGAAAGTCCCAAGGTCCGAATAGAATATCAATGACTTTATAGCCTGTCTGGGGGACAACGTTTGAATGTTAGTTGGCATTCAAACCGTGATCTCCTGTCTTCTTTGATGGGCGTTCGAACGTTAGTTGGCATTCAAACATTGTCTCATGTCTTCTCTGATATGTGTTCAAACGTTGGATGAGGTTTTAAACTTCCCACTCAAGTGGCCTTTGTTCTTCTGTGAGAGCCACTTCCACACACCATATACCATACCACACTCTTCTTGGGAGTGCTCAATTGATTCAAGCCAACGTTCAAACGTTAATTAGCGTTCGAATGTGGTACTCAAGTACCTCATTGATTTTCTTCTAAGCTGCAACATGCCATGTATCATCATCTTAGCATACGTTCAAACGTTCTTGCCTTGTTTCAAATTTCTCCAATTTTCTTCCAAAACATGATGTTGTTGCATGAAAGTTTAATATACATTGACTTTAGACCCTTGTTCAGTATTTCTCCTAAAATGCCATCATTGAAACTCTAACAAAGTATAATTAGTCTTAAAAAGGCATAGTAAGATGTTAATTTTAACTATTAATCACACCCCCAACCTAAATATTGATAGTCTCTAGTAATACTACAAAAATTAAATGAAAATTTATTTATAATACCATTTCAGTAGGTCATCTGGTTGCATTTATCGTATGCAACAAGTTGTTGAACCTTTAGGTTTCACATAGTGGACCAGTGTTGTCTCGTGAGGGTTTTTAGGAAAGTTACCCACAAACTTCAGTCAAACAGATGTATATGTAAGATTGCTGATTAACATGGTCATTGGGACACCCAACCCTCAATTTCAACTTATATACCACACATTTCCCTTTCAAAAGTACTTGCTCTGTGCAAAAATGAGTAGTTGTCACATTGGTATAATTCCCTGTGTAGTAGGAATGATCATTCTAGCAACAATAATTGTTATATACCAAAGGTAAATATTGATTTATAAGAGGGTGCAAGAAAATTAGATACCAAAGGTATGCCAAATATATTTTTATGTGGCTCGGTTATCATATCGGTTACTTGAAAAAGAAATTATACATTAAAGGCTCAATCACGGCTAACTAGGGATATAATTTAGTAAAAGAAATGGTTAAGGCTCAAAATTAAATCAATGATGGCCAAAGATCCTCTTTCAAGTATGTGCACATGTATGTCTCGTATGAATAGATTCTTTGTGGGATATGTCAATAGATTGCTCTAGTTGCATCATTAAAAGCAAGTTTAATGAGATTATTCAAGGATAGACAGTGATAAACCTTACTTGAGTAAATGTTGATATTCTCTCAAAAGCATCGCAATGCTCAAAACTTACCATGGTGTTCTTTGTTATCTCCATTGGTTATGTCAGGTTTTTCAAGAAATGTCGGTTATATATTGATTTCATTTTTGAGTATGGTAATTTTGTACCTTAAGAATAACAAATACCAATGTACATTTGATAATTGAGTATAGAGAGAATACCATTTTTCCAAGCTTGCTAAGTGAGGTGTCAAATCGATCATGCAATACGTTATTTTAACAAACAGTCTCAATATTCACATTTGTTCCATCATTCATTGAAAAATAACAATGTAAAGCTAAATATACACATGCAATTAAAAAAAGAGATAAAAGTGATAAAAATAAATCATTCATTTCATAAAATATCATTGTTTTAATACAAAAGATTCAACTATCCACAAGATAAAGGAAGTAACACACACAACTATTAAATACAAAAATCTCTCTCTCAATCTCTCGTCTCTCCAGCTCCTCCCCTCAAATAGCTAAGAATCTCCACCTGTTGTCGGAGTATCTCATCCTGTTTGGCCTCGATGTCAAGCATGATCTCTCGTAGTGATCATCGGGTGTAGTGTTGGGACCTACCTCCTATTGTTCCTATGTCTCTGCCTCGAGCCCTCTATCCTCCTCCTCATCCAAGGCATCCTGCACCTCATCGGCGATTGATCAGCCTCCTCCTTATAGGCATTTTCATCCTTGGGGGCATGATTCTCAATTTTGGGAGATTTAGGGCTTGAAGAGTTTGGGATTTCTTTGTAAAAAGGTGAGAAATGGGGATGGGAATGTGTTTGGGATGGTGGATTTTTGGCAAATTTTGGAAATGGATGGAGTTTTAAGGGCTAGGAAGTGAAGGGTCACCGAGGGTTTGGGGGGTTTTTGAGGGTTTTGGGTGATTTTGAAATGAAGAAGGCAAAACAGATATTTATAGGCTAGGAGTTAACGTTCGAACGTGACTAACGTTCGAACATGTGTAGAAGGTTTTTAAACTTATGGTTCAAACGTAACCCTGCCGTTCGAACATGGAGAGCTCCCAGTACTTTTGAGTTCTGTCAGAGGGCAAAGTACTATAAGCTCCTAGGGTTTGAACGTGGGTTTGGCGTTCGAACATTTGGTTCTAGTTCAAACATTCTCAGAGTGTTCGAACGTTTGGAGATCCTTGTATTTTGGGGTCCCCGTAGGAGCCAAAGTACTATAAGCATCCAACATTCGAACATTTATTGGCGTTCAAATGTGAAGAGTTGCCAGCATTTTTGATAGACTACATAGGCAAAAGTACTATGAGCAACTGTCATTCGAACGCCAAATTTGAAATCACAGTTATATGGACATTTATATCCACACATTAAAAGAAGGCTATACACACAAATTTGAACTAAAAATTCATGGTGTCTCAGGATAAGTCCCAAACCACACTTTAGGTTGGTATTCTAGGACATTCCTTACTCTGTCCACTTTTTCATTTCAATCAAAAGAGTTTATACATTTAATAAAAAGGCATTTACACTTTTTATAAGAAAAAGTTCATACCATTACGCTTCATCCCAAAAAATAAAATAGTTTTTCACAAGTTTGTTAAGAATACTCTAATCCAATTCTTGCCCTAACTCGATGTCATTCGAACAGTCAATGACTCTTCCAATTTCTTGTCACATAAACTATCTAAGCATAGGACTGGAGTAGCATGGCGTCTCAAGATAATCCTTACTATGCCCATTCACTATCCAGTCTAATCGATCAAGTGTGCGACCAAAAATTGGTTCAGAACACTGATTATATTCTTTCATGTGAAAGATCCTGCCACATTGTTTACAGGCACCGAGTCTTTTGGCATGACAACGTTTAGCAAAAGTGCTTCTGCCACATAGTAGTTCGCTTGCTCTTCTCAGATTTTAGTTTTTCTTAGCAATCTTATTTTTCTCATGATCACCACATGCACATTAGAAGTAAAAGTGTATAAAACTCTCACACTAAACCAAAAAATTTTACCATTCATGCTTTCTAAGCTTTAAGACTCGCTATCTAGTTTTTAACGTCTGCTAGTCATGATACAAATCATAGCACAACTTCAAAGGATCTAGTTCAAGTTCCAATTAGGCCAGTTATGAGAGCACGAGTAAGGAAGTTTAAAGATGTACTCAATGGGCTGATTCAAGAGGCATGCACTCAAGCAAATTCATTGAGGCCCATTGAGCATGATTCACTTGTATGTCATTTACTTTTTTTTTGGGTTTGATTGTAAGGCTTGCACGCCATTTACTTTCCTTTTTCTATTTTAGGCAAGTAAGAGTTTTAGTCTTTAGTTATTCCTATTTGGGTTTGGATTGTCAAAATATAAACTCCTATTAAGATTTGTTTCCTTAGTAGATTAGGATTTGTTTCCTTACCAGATTAGGATTTGTTTCCTTAGTAGATTAGGATTTGTTTTCTTTGTAAATTAGGATTTGTTTTCTCAGTAGATTAGGATTTGTTTCCTTAGCAGATTAGGAATTTTTCTTGGGTTCCTTTTGGTCGTTAGATCTTTATGTTTGGGGGTAATCACATCATTTGGTATCAGAACAAAGGTTCTAGTTCAGGTTTGCCTATCTTTAGAAAAAAACAAAAAGCCTTTCTTTTCTTTATTCTATGTTCTTTACTCCCAAATTAGGTTCACAAATTCTAGTTTAGCCGAATTTCCTTTACCCCCCAATTTCGCTTGTATTTTGTTGGTTCTAGTTTATTACAAAATCTTATTCTGTTACTATCCAAAGATAGTTGTTGTTCATACAAAAAAAATAGAAAGGAATCAAAACAACAACAAAAAAAAAAAAAAGAAGGCCGAAAGGAGTTAAAAAAAACAGAGAGAAGCCCGAAATTGGTTGGTTTTCTAATTATTACGAAATTGGAAATTAGTTGGTTCTAGTTATTACGAAATTGTTTGTTTTCATCCATTTTGGGTCCAATAAGCCCAAAAAAAATCACCTCAACCCCCAAAATTAGATATTTTGTTGTGGAAATCTTACTATTTTGAGCTTCCAAAAATCTAATCAGCCATGTTCCTTGAATCCTTGCTCTTAAAAACCCAAAATTCCTAAAAAGGCGAGAGTGGTGAGAACATTAGAGGGTTAAAAGACATGTATTTTTGAGTAAAACACGAGTGTAGAGTGACCCACATTCTTGAGTGTAAACACAAAAGAGAGAATTGTGAGGTCCTTTTATTATTTTTTTTTTCTAACTTTGTTTTGCAACAATCATGTCTCACAACAATGCTAAGAATATGACTAAAGAGGCTACAGAACTGGCTGACTTGAAATTGTTTATGGAGGCTATGATGAGTGAGATGAGGCGTGTGATGAAGTTGGAAAGTAGCCACAAAACATCCCTAATGTGCGTAGAAGGGAAAGAATTCAACCAAGGGAAGTGAGGGTTGAAGAAGAAGAGCCTTATAGGGCTAGTTTTGATGAAGAAGATGATCAAAATTCTGTTGTTAGTAATAGGAGACATGGAGGGAGGTTTAGAGAAGCTAGGAATTGGGAATATAACAACTTGGATGGTATTAAGATGATGATTCCATCATTTAAAGGTAGATCTGATCCTAAAGCATACCTTGAGTGGGAGAAGAAGATGGAGTTCGTACTTGACTGCCACAACTATTCCAAAGTAAAGAAGGTAAAATTAGCGGTGATTGAGTTTTCGGACTATGCTATTACTTGGTGGGATCAACTTGTTATAAACAAGAATTGAAATAGAGAATAACTGATAAAGACATGGGAGGAGATGAAAACGGTGATGAGAAAGTGGTTTGTTCCAAGTTACTACTACCAAGAGTTGTTCAAAAAGCTACAAGGTCTTAGATAGGGAAGTTGGAGTGTGAAGGATTACTACAAAGAGATGGAGATTGCTATGATTAGAACTAATGTAGAGGAAGATCGAGAGGCTGCAATGGCTAGGTTTTTACTTTGATTAAACGGGAAAATCCAAGATAAGGTAAAGATACATCATTATGTAAAGTTGGAAGATATGGTGCACATGGCCATCAAAGTGGAGCAACAACTCAAGAGGGGGGTGGGTCACATGCAGTCCATAACTCTAGTTCTACCTCTTGGAAATCGAGTTATACCAAACAAATGGACAAGTCACTAATGTCCAAACTCGAGCCCAAGTCCGCAAACACCAGCCACATTCCTCAAGGTAAAATCAACACTTCTACCTCTAGGAATTGTGACATTAAATTTTTTAAATGTCAAGGCATGGGACATATAACAAGTCAATGTCCAAACAAGCAAGTCATGGTGTTGCAAGACAATGGTGAAATTTTGACCGGCAATAAAGATTTTGACACCGATGGCATGCCACCATTGGAGGACGTTTTCAAGGAGGAATATTTAGCCCCTGATGCATTGACATTGGTGGCAAGGAGAGCATTGAGCGTGCATGCAAAAGAGGTTGGTGAAGTGCAACGGGAGAACATCTTTCACACTTGGTGCTACATCAAAGACAAGGTATGTAGTGTGATTATTGATAGTGGTATGGTACTAATGTTGCAAGCACAATTATGGTGGAGAAATTGGGACTATCTGTGTTGAAACACCCTAAACCGTAGAAGTTACAATGGTTAAATGATAGTGGTGAGATAAGGGTGAACCAGCAGGTGTTAGTTGCATTTCGAATCGGTAAGTATGAAAATGACGTGTTGTTTGATGTTGTACCAATGCAAGGGGGACACTTATTGCTAGGTCGTCCATGGAGGTTTGATAGGCATGTGAAGCATGATGGTTTTATGAACAAATACTCCTTTGTGCTTAATCAATGATCGATCACTCTTGTACCATTGACACCACAGCAAGTATATGAGGATCAAGTGAGATTGCAAAAAAGATAGTGATCAAAAGAAAGAGAATGAACAAACAAAAAAAAAAGTGAAAATCAAAGAGAGGCCAAGAAAAATGAGAGAGAAAAAGAAAATCAAAATTCAGCCATTGAGAGAAAACAAAAGAATTTCTATCAGTGAAATTAAGCGAGTAGTGTTTTCAAATCAATCGATGATTGTACTTTTGTACAAAGAGGCATTTTTAAACACTAACGAACTTGACCTTGCTTTGCCTAGTTCTATTGTTTCTCTTTTGCAGGAGTATGAAGATGTCTTTCCAGAGGAAACACCACATGAGTTACCTCCAATCCGAGGGATTGAACATCAAATTAATTTTGTTTCCGGTGCGACAATTCCCAACCGACTAGCCTATAGGAGCAATCTCGAGGAGACAAAGTAGCTTCAATGGCAGGTAAGAGAGTTTTTGTAGAAAGGGCACATGAGGGAGAGCATGAGCCCATGCGCAGTTCTGATTTTACTCATACCTAAGAAAGATGTGACATGGAGAATGTGTGTTGATTGTCAGGCAATCAACAACATAACGATTCATGAGAAGGCAAGATTCAACATTGAGAAAAGAACGGATCAGTATGCAAAGCAAGCCAACAAGGGGCATCACATGCTCATTTTTTAACCCAGAGATTAGGTTTGGCTGCATATAAGAAAAGAGAGATTTATGGCGCAAAGACGTTCCAAATTGCTTCCAAGAGGAGATGGTCTTTTCCAATCCTAGAGCTCATCAATAACAACACTTACAAGCTAGATTTACCTGGTGAGTACAATGTAAGTGCTACTTTTAATGTTACTGATTTGAGTCCTTTTGATGTACTGATGATTTGAGGGCAAATCCTTTTCAAGAGGAGGGGAATCATGCAAATCATAGCACAACTTCGAGGGATCTAGTTCAAGTTCCAATTGGGTCGATTATGAGAGCACGAGCAAGGAAGTTTAAAGATGTACTCAACGGGCTGATTCAAGAGGCATGGGCTCAAGCAAATTTGTGGAGGCCCATTGAGCATTATCCACTTGCATGCCATTTACTTTTTTTGGGTCGGATTTTAAGTCTTGCATGCCATTTACTTCCCTTTTTATATTTTAGGCAAGTAAGAGTTTTAGTCTTTAGTTATTCCTATTTGGGTTTGGATTTTCAAAATATAAACTCCTATTAGGATTTGTTTCCTTAGTAGATTAGGATTTGTTTCCTTAGAAGATTAGGATTTGTTTCCTTAGCCGATTAGGAATTTGTTTCCTTAGCTGATTAGGAATTTGTTTCCTTAGCAGATTAAGATTTGTTTCCTTAATAGATTAGGAATTTTTCTTGTAATTGCCATCCTTATAAACAGGTGTTTAATCAATGAAAAAGGGAGATTAATATTTCAATAAAATTTGAGAGTGTTTTCTCTACGGTTCTTTGAAGAACTAAATGAACATATCAGGATTTTCTGTGGCGTTCACCAACGACTTATCAAACGGGTTTACACCACCGTTTGTGGCATCTTCCTTACACCAAGGTTCTTGTTTCACATCAGACAATAGGTAGAGGTCATATATACCAAGGTTCTTAGTTGACGTAAACAACGGGTTAAGGTCCATCATTCAATTATAATCGTAGAACGATCTTGGGTTCCTTTTCATTGTTGGATCTTGTTATGTTTGGCGGGTTTCACATCAAGTCAGAATGATGATTGGAGCTGACTTAAAGACATGATCATCAATTTAAACAAAATATGAGATAGAGTACACAATATGATCAAAAGCAACAACAATAACAACAATAACAACAAAAACAAATAAATTTATGGGTACAAAATATGAACTGTAGTTTTCACCCCCAACCTAAACTGAACATTGTCCCTAATGTTTCAAATTTACCAATGTATGGAGTTTTGGAGATGAAGTTAAAAGGTAGAGATATGTTCATCTGCCAAAACCTACAAACAAAATACGAAAATTAATCATCTTTACGTAGATCTGGGTTTCAGCTAGGATGGAAACCCTTGTGCATGAGCGTGAACAGAAGCAGGAAACCCATATACAAATATAGTAATAAAATGCAAATCATGAAGCGTAGGACTGTGTCATTGGAGTGTGTGGCCATGGATTTGCAAGGGGTGGGTCATTTTGCAGAGAATAGTGAAAACGAAGAAAGAGAAGAAGAAGAAGAAGAAAAAGCGGCGGATGGGGAAAAGAGGAAAAGGGTTGGGGGCTTTATAAAGGAGTCCTCTCAGGTCGAGTCGGGTTGGATTTTTCCTGATCCGACCCTTTTTTGTGTCGGCGAGCACAAATCTCAGAAGAATATTTTGGATCCATAAAAAGAATAGTTTGCTCATTTTTAACAAAGTCTTCCAAAAATGATTTCAAATGTTGACCATTGACAATAAAGATATTGTCGTTTGATGGGTTTTCCACTTCTACTACTCCATGTCCAAATACTTGTTTGACAATGTAAGGCCCAGTTCACCTTGATCTCAACTTACCAAGAAATAAGCGAAGCCTTGAATTGAATAACATGACTTTTTGTGAAGGGGTAAAGGATTTTGTCATTATGTTTTTATCAAGAAATATTTTCATCATTTCCTTTTCAATTTTTGCATTGTCATATGCCTCATTCCTCAATTCCTCCAGTTCATTAATCTAAAGTTTTCTTGAGATTCCAGCTTTGTCTAGGTCAATGTTCATTGCTTTAATTGCCCAATATGCTCTGTGTTCCAATTCAACAGGTAGGTGACAAGGCTTGCCAAAACTAATCGATAAGGAGACATGCCCAA
>CAUOFW020005090.1:0-28520 GCA_963454935.2 Ilex paraguariensis
CCACCCTTTGAAATGCTTGTGAAATGCTGAATATATGGTGAAGACCTCTGCATTTTCGTCCATAGGGATCCTCTAGCATGTGTGTGCAGGCCTCCCATCAATGGGAGGTGAGTGATGACTTTTGGACAGGCTAAGACAAGCCTAGCCTGTAACCATCATGGCTGGCCTTCTTCTCTTCCATCCCCATTAATGCCATTGCCTCCAAGTCTTCACTAGGGTGTAGGAGGCATGTAATGTGTGAAGGAATTCAGGGGACAAATGGGAGAATCAATGTGGGACCCACAAGCAAGTAGAGCATGAGTTACAGACATTTGGGCTATTTCAGCAGAGCCTACCAGTATGGCATACCGGTATGTCGAACACCAATAGCTAAAGCCTACCGATATGGCATACCAGTATGGTTGCCTGCTCTAGACCAATTTTCATAGAATTGTCATAACTTTTTGATTGAGATGAAATTTTGACATAATATAGAGAACATTCAGATCTACAACTTTCAAGTTTTTGAACTTCTTCAGATTCTAAGTGCTCATGGTCAAAAAGGAGGAAAAATGAGGTACTTCAACCAAATGGTACGGGGTTGGTGCCTATGTTACTAAACACTGATACCTCCTTTGATTTCTTTCACTTTAAGCCTCCAAAACCTCATTTAGTGTGTTATGTCTTCACCATACATCTATACTTAGTTGCAAGGTTCCAAAATACATGATTCACGCTATAATTACCTGCACCATCAAAAATTCAACATTATTCATAATTTCGGCTAACTCTAAGTACTTAGGATGCAAGTTGAGTTAAAATGCATATAATGAGGCCGTTAAATATGCAATATTTTGTGGTCATCAGAGCTGAAGTAGACCTCCTCTTTACTCTTGAATGCCCTCTCACATGAGTCATCCAATTGAAATTTGACCTCTTTTCTGGTCAACCTAGTCATAGGTGCGGCTAGCCATGAGAAAGTCCTCAATGACCTCTGATAATATCCTACAATCCCAAGAAATTATGTATCTCTAAGACTGACTTAGGCGTTTCCCAACTCATAACTGTATTAATCTTCTCTAGGTCCATTGACACACCCAAAGCAAACAACATGTCCCAAAATTTTACCTCCATAAGTTAAAATTCACACTTGTTGACTTGTCGTAAAAATGGTGATTTTTCAAGTTCTGTAGATAATCCTCAAGTGACTCTTATGATTTTCCTCAAAATTGAGTTGATCAGAATGTCATTAACAAAGACTATGATAAATTGATCAAGTTGAGTTGACACACCCTATGCATAAGTCCAATGTGAATGTCCTTGGCCATTCGTGTCAAATCGAAGGCATCACTTTGAACTCAAAATTCCTGTATCGTGTCCCGAACGAGGTTTTAAGATATCAACTTTCATAATCTTCAACTGATGGTATCCTGTGCGTTAACCTATTTTAAAGTAGATATGTGCCCCCTCTTAGTTGATAAAAAGATCATCGATCATGGGTACCTATTCTTGATCGTGACCCAATTCAACTATCAAGTTGACAATAGCCTAAGGGTCTTTATCTTTCTTCTTGAAAAATAATAACGGAGCACCCCAATGTGAGGTACTTGGTCTAACAACCCTTGTTCAACAATTCTTGCAACTGGACCTGGAGTTCTTGTAACTCTACAGGTGCCATCCTATGTGAGTCAAAGAATAGGGATGCACCAGGCTGTAACTCGATGGTTAAGTCTACATCCTGACGTGGAGGCAATATTGGTAACTTATATGGAAATTAATTGTATTCTCGCAACTACCTGAGGTAGAACTCACTCCTATCTCGCATCATCCTCAAGTGTAAGACTCACAAGCTAACCCATCACTATCCATGCCAACGGGAATCATATACCTTGGGGGTAAAGTGTTGTGCTTTTCTCTCTAAAACTTGAAACAGAAACCCTCTAGTGTATAAGCAATGACCTTTTTTGATCATAGTCAATGATGACTTGGTATTCCGCAGTCCATCTCGGAGGATGACATTGAACTCTTACATGTCATGACCCTAAGTGAGTAGAATCCCTGAGGTCTCAAACTCATATCCCCGACATATCTTATCACAGAGAACCCTAGCTCCTAGGGGAGAAATCACATGCAATGGCTGCTCTAAGGTCTCAACTTCTAAGCCCAAGTCTTTCACACAAGATACAGTAATAAAGAATGAGATATACCCAATCAAATAGCACTCTTACCCATAAACAAGAGAGTAAGAATGTACCATGAATCACTTACTAATCCACCGCTCTGTCTGAGAAGTGACTGCATAGACTCACCCTTGAATCCCCAAAGTCCCTGCCTGTAAGCCTTGTCCTCGACATCGACCGATTTGGCCTTAGCCTTGATAGCTCCATCCTTGACCCTGAGACCCTTGCGGGGTAGACATCCGTTGCTTGTTTCCTGAACTAGAAGAAAAGGATTGACCCTCATTTTTCTTATCTTTAGCACCAGCCTCCCAGAGGCACCTTGCATCTTCCACTTTCCTCACAATGGCCATGGCCCTCTCGACCATTGAGTCTAAATCTTGTAGGCGGTGGCCTATAAACTTGTCCCGAATGGACAACTTTAAGCCATCCTTGACCCTCCTCACTTTGGCCAAGTCAGTGTCCACATAACTGTCAACAAAATGGGCTAGCTTAGTGAACTTAGCCATGTATTCTATCACTGTCATGTTCCCTTGCTTCAAGTCTAGAAATTCCCAGGCTTTCCCTTATCGAACAACTGATGGGAAATACGTACCCATAAAGAGCTCACAGAACTTTTTCTAAGTCATTGCCTCAACATTCTTTGAGGCCTTTGCCCAATTCCACCACAGATGGGCCTCTCCTTCAAGCTGGAACGTTGGCGGCCTTATCTTGGTCCCGTCGGATGTTATCTCCATTGCCTCCAAGATCTTATCAACTTTTGGAACAATTGGCTGGCCACCACCGGATTCACTCCACCCATGGACATAGGTGGCTTGTGTGCCTTGAACCTCTAGAGGTTGTTCGGGCCTCCATGGCCCACGTTGGCGGTAGCTTGTGCAAAGGTAGCAACCATTGCCCCCATAGCCTCCATAAAGGCTTGGTGATCAAAGGCTGGTGGCGGTGGTTGGAAAATCCATCTACAAACACGTAAGATAGAAATAGACTACTAACTTAATATCCCAAAGTTAGGAATTAAAGTTAAAAATTTGGAAAATTTCCCTCTTGTCTCACAAGTAGGAGGCATGCCAGCTACTAGTAGAAACTCAAATCGTAAACCTTCCCATTATTCCTTTTTCTAACCCCACGATTATGTTTTTATAACCCTAGTGTCTCATCCCTATACACATTTAAACATGTATATCAAATGCATATAATCATTTCATATCATACAACATGTAACATTTAATGCACATAACATGTAATGTATAATGAATGTAGTTGCTTAACCCAATCTACCCTCATGTCCAAGGTAATCGAGAACATAAACTCTGATGCCAAGCTGTGAAGCCCCAAAATCCTAGGGTCCTTTCTTAACCCGTTAATCACATATCAACCCATAGAAACATCCATGAGTATCGTATAACCCGATGCCAAGTCATTACACCCTATTCACCGGGATCATAACCAAAACAGAGTTTGAGAAAAGTCTCCTTTGTACCAGAGCACTGCCCCACACATAATCTATACATATATTAACCACATGATCATTTCAAGGTACAAACCCCAATAATTAGATCTTATTATTATCCATTCACATCATCCAAGAAAATCGTTCAAGATGTGAAGGCTCGATAATATTACATTTCAAATTTTCAAGTTTTGGGAAGAGGTACCAGTACCTGGGCCTTATGTCTGTTAGGTACTAGTACCTGACCCCACTATTTGTTAGGTACCAGTACCTATGTGTCTTTGTATCGGTACCTGAGCCTACTGTCCATTTAGGTACTGGTACCTGAGGTCTAGGTATTGGTACATGAGCTCACTAGAATTCAGGTACTAGTATCTGTAATCCTAAGCATCGGTACTTGAGTCATCCGACAGTGTGGTACTAGTATCTGTGAACCTACGTACTGGTACCTGAACCTAGATTTTTTCCAATCCTTCCAATTTTCAATTCATCTTCATCTCAACTCATACCATATTCATCTATTCATTCATTTACATCAAAATGTTGTCCAAAAGAGTTCATTAAATATCCCTTTTACCAAATTACAAGTTCAAAACAAATTACATAATCGATTAGAAAATTGCAATTTAAGAGCCATGATCCAGCTCTGTTATCAACATGGGCCCAAGCGAGGGTCATCCACCGGCACTTGTCCAACACCTGAAATATGTTCCCATAAGGGGTGAGCCACGTTCAATAGTGTAACTTATAAGAAGACTTTTTTCCAACTCAGATGCATATGAAATGTCACATACAATTCATCACATCAAACATTCATTCCAGAACATACATTTCATAAATGAATGCTACACTTTTTCATGTCGTGTTATGAGATGAACTCACAGATGAAATGCAACCCTGAGCCCTCCACCAGCTCCCATAACACATGCAATGTCATGCGTATGCTTTCAGGCATTCTAAGCCCCCGCTATTGATGTTTATGACCATTTTATAAAATCTTGTATCTTTTTAGGTGGGTAATTTATGGACATCACACCAAGGGTCTACCACACCCACATGACATTCAAGGACATCCCACCTCAGGTTTTGAGTACACTTGCACACTTTTTCTGGAATTTCACCACATGGCAAGTGAGTGAACCAAGTAACTGGGCCATGCACTCGAGGGAGAATCTATTCCTTTTTGCTACACTTGACACACGTTTTCAATTCAACCCGTGTAACTCGGTCAAACCTAGGTCTTACCTTTTCGAGCTCACATATCAATCCACCAAAGATGGTGTTTGATTAAAACATGCACACACACCTCCACTCATATCGAATGCCCAAAAAAGCGATGTTACCCGTGCATATGCAAATATAATGTACAAGTATAATTTGCAATAATGTTCATCATATCATGAGCATATTATGAACATATTTAATTTTCACAAACATTCCAAATTTCTCAAATGTTCATTATATCATAAAGAATATAATTATATTTCACAATCTCTACTAGGCATGTCATATCATTTTCATTACATATAACACACTTAATCATTCATAGGCATTGATTAACCATCAAAAGTGCTATTTTATTATATTTAATGATTGGTTAATTGCATATTATTTTGTGATTAAATGTGTTAGATTCCTTAATTTTCTAATTTGATACATTTTCTAGTTATTTGGTTTATTTTGCAAGTAAATTGGTTAATTTAAAGCAATAATGGTTAAAGGAAAGTGAAGCAATCACTAGAAAAAGAATCGCAATTGATAAGGATTGAAGTGTCAAGATTAAGATAGGAAGATTTGAAGATAAAACAGAAATTTAATCATTACATTATAAGAGTCCAAGTTAGAAGAAAACTCATTGAAAGTAGGATTAGAAAAGTATTCTAGAAGATAAGGATTTGACATTTTTTCAGTATTTTGGTTATAACTTTTGATTCCGATATCCGATTGACCTGATTTTTTTGAGTTTGGAAAGAATATTTCAAGAGTTATAAAAGTGTATTTCACAAAAATTTTGCGAATCGACATCTACCTATGCAAAATTTGAACTTGAAATATGAGCAGATTTTGTACCCGCGCCTCAAGATTTTATGCATGAGATTTGACTTCAAAAGACTTCTTTTTGGAAAGGAATTCCTCCCAAGCCAACCTTAGATCTCCTACCTATACCTAGGCTTTATTTTAGTATAAATAAAGGCTCTTACCTATTGAGAGAGGATTATGATTATTATTCTCTTCCTGTTTTTTATTTTCTAGCTTTTGTTCTAGTTCTATGGCTTGCTAAAAGCCCAACTAAAGTTAGGAAAAATACTTTCAATGAAACATGGTATTTATTATTGATTCAATGTTCTTTTTAATGCATAATTTATTCTTTTTATTTAATTCTTGTCTTTTAGTAACGTTTTTGCTCCGTATAATTTCTTGATTCGTTGTGCCATGTACATCGAATGCTTGAGATTCACAACGTGTCAAATAACTGATTATTCCACGCTTTAATTAATTAATTAATTAGAATTTTTCATAAGATAGTTGATTTATCATTTGCAATAAAATAAGATTTATCTGTTGACAAACTTGATTTATTGTAGACTCCGGGCACGGTGAATACTTGTGTTCTCCAAGTAAATTCTTATATTTATTCAGATAATTAATTAATTATAACTTTGGATGTTTTCACATTATCACCGTTAAATATTTCGATTGAGATCACTCCTAGTTGATTCTCAATTGAGTTCGAAAACTGGATCATTAATAATTATTGTCTTGATTTGAAAGGGTATCCCCGATATTTTAGTATTTTTAATTATTATTTTTAAAACCAAATTTTTTTTTTCTAATTTCAAAATATCTACAACAATTTTTTCAAAATAATTTTCTTTTATTTCTCTTTGTGTTCTAAGTTTTCTCAATTCCCTGTGGTTCAACATCGGATTTAAGAGTATTATATTCACATAACCTGCATTTGGGGGATCAATTCTAAAATTGTAGCAAGTTTTTGGTATCGTTGTTGGGGAGTTGTTCGAAGATAAGGAACGCACCGCAAATTATTGAGGTTTACTAGATTTGAGATTCGTCACATATCTGGTAATCTCGTACCCTATATTTTTAATTTTTTCTTCTTCAAGTTTGATTTTTCATAATTTTTATTTTTTTATTTTTAGATTTTTTCAATGTGGCATTAAGTGTTTCCCCTATAGAGGAATTGTGGGTGATTTGTGATGTGTTTAGGTATCCCATTAAGGTGTGCCCTTTAATTTCAACTTCTCGACGATTTTTTGGGGATGAGTCAATTGTATTACCTAATTCTTTTCAACCTTACCTCGACCATTGTTTTTAAACTTTTTATCCTGATTTTGATTTGGAGAAAAAAAAATTATCAGTTACTGGTATATGCCACACCACCACAAGACTCCCCAATATCCTCCATACCATGACCCACAAGAAAAGAATTCGGAAGAAATGTTTTCTGAATTTATGCAAACCCAACTAGTTTTCAATGCCCAAATAAACCAAGATATTGAAGAAATAAAAGACATGCTTAATACATTGATACAAGAACAAGAGATTGAGAATGATCAATGTAGTGAGGGTGATTCTTTTCCTAAACTACAGACTAAGGATGAATCCATTAATACTCTTGATAGTGAAGAATTAAGTGACATTATTATTCAACAAGAGGCTAATGGGTCCAAAGACCTTTCATTATCAGAGAATAGTAATGAGATTCACATATCTAATCTTGGTGAGGGTATGAAAGTTGAGTTATGTGCTGTAATTAATAAAAATCTATTTTCTATCTCATTGATAGATTTGCATAAAAATGTATATATCTCCCTTTTCTTGTATGTTTAAAGGATATATTGGGTATACGAGTGGATAGTTCGATTGTAGGAGTTACTTCGACACCAGGTTTTTCAGCCAGTAAAATTAAATGGTCGCATATTTAATTCTGACTTTAAGCTGGATTGAGTGTGAGCTTTTATTTTTATTTGTACATAATAGTTATATTTTATTTTATTTTATTTTTGTTTAATTTTAATTTCTTTTATGTTGGTTTCACAATAGTTGAGGACAATGTTAGATTTAGGTTGGGGGGTGTGCGTATGTTTTTTGTTGTCATAGTTTCTAATTTATTTACGTTGGTAAAAAATTAAAAAAAATTAAAAAATTTAATAAAAATATATAAAAAAAATTATTTTGGTTGTTAAATATCTAAATAACATTTTTATGCATAATTTGACACCACAATATAAGAATAATTTGCTTAGCTTTAAATTTGCAACTATTTAAGCATCACATAAAACTTTATTCTATATTTTTGTATCTCATATCATGTTCTTATAAAAACTCATAATTTGTACAATCTGAATTTTACCAAGTTAAAAATTTGTTAGGTATTTTACCTTGAGAACTTGAAACATATAGTGGAGATGCATAAAAATCCTGGTGAGTTCTGATCCAATCTTCATTGGATCGTTATTTTACTCAATAAAGAATATTTTTATTTAGTTAATCTCCTTCAATAGTCTCATTATTTGTAACACTCCGCATTTTATTTTATATGCATATAGATATATATTAAATAATTTTTGTAAAAATGGGGATAGGTGTAGCGATGTGTGTTTGAATTTGGTAGATTGGAAATGAAAAAAGGGATGAAATAGTGAACAGTGCACATGAACTGTGCACTGGCTGCAACTTCAAGCCCAATTTAGACCTTGATGTAGTCAATATCTCTTAAAACTCAAAACATGAAAGTTGTAGAGTTCTTTCTTAGCTTTCCATATCATCTTGAATCATCTCAATCGGAGCTCGGATGAGAGAGTTATGCCCCGATAACGAAGTAATATCGAAGCAGCCCATGAACAGTAAAAGAAAAAAAAATTCGGGATTTCTGTGTTTAAAAACACAGATTTCAGCCTTTACTCTCATTTCTCTCATTCCACTCTCAACCCACTTCTCTTAGGACTCTAGAGGAAGAGAGAAGGATAAAACACAAGATCAAGAGGAGATCTATACTTCAAAGAAGATCAAATCTTCATCTTCTTCACACTAAACCTAGGTTTTTAAGAACATTGAAGTAGGGTTTTCTTCCATCCTTGTCCATTGATGTTAGGGTTATTATACATGTAGAATTTGGCTCTTAATAGTATGTATTTGTTATGGGTTTCTTGTTCCTTGGTATGTTTACAAACATTCCCATGACTTGAACAAAATGATGGTTGGAAATCCATCAAACTCTAGTTTTTGGGGGAAATATGGATTTTTCTCTATATCTTCACATCATCTTGATTTCGAAAATTCTAGAACTTTGTGTTGGGTAGTAAAATGATTGTATTGATGATCTCATGCTTATTTCCTTTAAACTTGTCTCTTGTTATATGATTTGTGAAATGGGTATATTTTCTTAAATTGTTCTATTATGTATCTTGCTTGTGAAAATTTGGGGAAACATCATGGAATTTGCTTGTATATGAGGTTGAGTATATTGTTGGTATGTCACTCTTGTGTATGGTGTTGTGAGGGACTTGGATTACCTTCGAAAACTACCGTAGAGCGTTAGAGGTTAGTCTATCCCAATGAGGGGGTGAGATGGCTGCCTAATGCTCGTAGTGGATCACTGTGGTGACAGTGACCACTATTGTTCACGGATACCGGGGAAAAGGGTTAGTATACTAGACACCTTGGGAGGATCTCGTCAAGGCCGTATGAGACGGTACACGCCATTCCTAAATTGGTCTGTGATTGTTAGTGGAAATGGGTGAACGAGGTAGAATTATCGGGTAAATTCATGAGAAGCAACAACCTACTTGAGTGGTACCAAATAGAAAATTTTGTTCATTATACCAAATATTATTTTTCCAAGAGTTTCGGGTAGTATGGGATGCCGCGATACCTTGTGGAAATGGTGTATGGTGGAGTGGATTATGTTGGAAATTATTTGTCAATTAAACGTGATTTTATTCTCGTTCAAGTCCTTGTTATTGTACAAACTTGAGATCTCCTTTAAAATGTCCTTACTTTACTTTAAAATTCATTTATATGTATGTGCGAAACGTGACCTACCTGTTTTACTTGATTTCAAAACCTTGAATGGGTTTGGAAGGATCCTCCTACAGAGCCTTGTGCTCACCCCCTACTTCCCCACCTTTCAGAATTTGCCTTTGACGAGGAGCTGGGAGTCGAGGGGCTGACATATTTGGAGACTCCGATAGAAGGGAGCGTGGATCCCGAGGTGGATGCTTAGAGCGACCCCCTTTCTTTTGCTATAGACTTGGATAATCTTTTGGGAGAATTGTATAGCCTAGTTTTTATTTTATAAATTCCGCTGTGTATTATAGTACTTTTGTGGGAATGTAAAGGCCATAACTTGGCCTATTCTTTTGGGATAACATGTAAATTGGATGGATTGATTTTATGGTAGTTAAATGGACCCGGTGTGGTCATTACAGTAGAATTGCACAGGTTGTGTTTTGGGTAGAACTCCCCGAACAGAGGAGACTCTGCCCAAATTTTGTTAAAATGTGAATGGTGAATGAATGAAACTTTCGTCGTGATGAATTTACTTAATGCTCTCATGCGGTGAATGGTTTTTAAAATGTAATGTCACCCAATGGGGTTTTTGGGGCGTTACATTATTTTTTTTGTCAACACCAATATTGTGAATGATTGCTTGAATTTAAATTATTTGCATGAGAAATTGTGTTATAAAGAGCTCTTGAGATATGATTTTAGACAATCTTTGTCATTATTTGAGCCTAAGCCTTATTCTTTGAATATTATTATCCCTAGAAGCCGTGATTGAGCATTTGAAGTAAAATTTTATTTCTTATACCCAACATATAATTACCAAGCCAATGAAAAAAATAATATTATTTACCCTTGATTATCCCGAGATTGAGTTTTTATTGTTTATGTAATTTGAGAGATGTTGGTTGAGAAAAAACAAAAGAATTTTTTTTTTTTGCATACTTGTGAATATTTGTTTTAGATGTCTTGCTGAAAAAAAAAAAGAAGTGCATACATTCAGTTGTCTTGCTGAAAAAAAAAGAGAAAAAAAATTGAAAAGAAAAGAAAGACAATATGTCTAGTTGTGAAAAAACAAATTGAAAAAAAACAAAAGAGAGAGAAAAAATAGCAAGCATGTGTTTGAAAAGGAAAAAAAATATGAGCAATTGTTATAATTTGTGCTTCTAAAGGATGAAGAGTGAAACATTATGGAAAGAAGTTTGGTTGTGTAATATAAATATTATCTCGGGATTGTCTTTTGAAATCTTGAATATCTTTCGTTTTAAAACCTTAATCCCAATGCCCCATTACAACCTTAAAAATAGACCCATTTGATCTCAAGAGTGTATTGGTGGATGCATGACTTGTGTGAATAAGGAAGAGAATAGTGATGATTTGTTTAGTGTGTTGATTTCCTTTCATGAGACTATGTCAAATCCTATTCTTTTAGATTACAATTATTCAAATGGAACATGTGAGTATTATTTTGTTTTGATTTAAATATTTTCTTCTCACATATGATATTACCTGGGAGAATCTTTTATGAGTGAATTATCTAGTGAGATTTGACATTAAGACGAATAGTTGATAGTTATAGAGGTATTACTGGATAAATTATTGACTTAATATAGTTAATTCACACTGCACACGAATTTAAATGGAAACATGATAAGTGCATACATTTATATAATGTAGAGTTCTATATTTTACTTTGCATGTACTTATAAAAAGGCTTACAACTTAGAATTTTTATATTGTGGTAACAATTTGTGTTATAAAATTATTATTAAGATATTTGATCATAAGGTGATGGTTGTGGGTATCATCTCTGGAAACCCTAACGAGATTATATTTGTCTACTAGGGGAAACTTAGGGGTTTAAAAACTTGTTGCATATGTTAAATGTAATCGTGAGTCCTACAAAAGTGAATTTGTGTTTTAATGTATTAGGTTTTTTTTTTTTAGTTTTAAGATTTTTGAATCCATGTATTACTAGGGACTAGTAATATTCAGGTTGGGGTGTGTGATGAACCATCAAAAGTGTTATTTTATTATGTTTAATGATTGGTTAATTGCATATTATTTTATGATTAAATGTGTTAGATTCTTTAATTTTATAGTTTTATACTTTTTATAGTTGTTTGGTTTATTTTGTAGGTAAATTGGTTGATTTAATGGATAAAACAAGTGAAGCAATTACTAGAGGAAGAATCGCAATTGATAAGGATTAAAGAGTTAAGATTAAGATAGGAAGATTTGAAGATAAGACATCAATTTAATCTTTATAAGAGTCCAAATTAGAAGAAAACTTATTTAAAGTTAGATTATGAAAGTATTCTAGAAGATAAGGATTTGACATGTCTTCATTATTTTTGTTATAACTTTTGACTCCGATATCCAATTGACCTAACTAGGCAAAATATGAGTTCAAAATCTGAGCAGATTTTGTACCCACGCTCCAAGATTTTATGCCCGAGATTTGACGTCAAAAGACTTCTTTTTGAAAGAAATTCTTCCCAAGCCAACCTTAGATCTCTTACCTATACCTAGGCTTTATTTTAGTATAAATAAGAGCTCTCACCTATTGAGAGAAGATTATGATTATTATTCTCTTCTTGTATTTTATTTTTTTGTTTTAATTCTAGTTATATGGCTTGTTAAAAGCCCAACTAATGCCAAGAGAAATACTTTCAATGAAGCACAATGCATGATTTATTATTTTAATTTAATTCTTGTCTTTTAGTAAATTGTTTGCTCTGTATAATTTCTTGATTCGTTGTGCCATGTACATCGAATGTTTGAGATTATTTGCGAGTCAAATAATTGGTTATTCCATGCTTGAATTAATTAATTAGAATTTCTCATAAGATAGTTGATTTATTATTTGAAATAAAATAAGATTTACCTGTTGGACAGTTTGATTTATTGTAAACTCTGGGCACGTTGAATACTTGTAATCTATAAGTAAATTCTTATATTTATTCAGATAATTAATTAATTATAACTTTGGATGTTTTCACATTATCACCGCTAAATATTCCGATTGAGATCAGTCTCCAGCTGATTTTCATTTGAGTTCGAAAACTAGATTATTAATAATTATTGTGTTGATTTGAAATGGTATCCTCGATGTATTAGTATTTTCAATTATTATTTTTAAAACCAAATTTATTGTTTTCTAATTTCAAAATATCTACAACAATATTTTCAAAGCAATTTTTTTTTATTTCTCTTTTTGTTCTAAGTTTTCCCAATTCCCTATGGTTCGACCTTAGACTTCCGAGTATTATATTACTTCACATAATCTGCACTTGGGTGATCTATTCTAAAGTTGTTGCAAACATTTTATCAAACACCTATAAGGCACAAAGATTATGTAAACACATAGTATGCCCAAAACATCACATACTTCATGAGATTCATAACCAAAAAATTTCATCAATACCTAATCATGCAAGATTTGGTTTAAACATATTCTTATACCCATTTTTATATTCTAACAACCTTAGATATGTGTTATACAAGAGATTTCATTTCTAACACTCTACCCATTTCATATTTCAACATTAGATTGGGAATAAACCTAGTTAGGAAAGGAACCCTGTCTCTTATTGCGTATATCCGTGTAGGAAAATTCATGAAGATCCCAAATCAAGCTTCAAAGCTTTGATCCAAAAATTCTACCTTTGATATTTGAAGAAAATGCCCGATTTTTGGTATAGTCATGTAGCTCTCGTCGAGTAGAACAACTTTTGTCCCTGGTTTGAAGAGATCCAATGGTCCGATCACTGTAGATTGGAGGGAGAAGGTGGAGAACTCTTGGCGTTTTTTCTATCTTTTTTTTCTCTCTTTTCCAGTAGAATGCAGGTGTAAAATGGGGAGAAAATTCAAATTTCTCCCCTATGTATACCCTCCAATGCTTAGCTACAAATTCAACAGTGAGGTCCGTTTCGTCATTCGAGTTCTAGAAAAATTTTGTTTTTTAGTGTGCATCGTAGTGGCTAATTATCATTTTATCCTTTTTAATAAAATTTTAAAATTTTCAAGTTTTACAGTGTTGGTAGGTAAATAAAATCAACTAAAATTGATTTAAACCCATTAAAATGTTTGAGAAGTGGATAACGAATTTAAGGTGTTACAACAAAATGGTGAAAATTTCATGTTTCTTCTAGTACAATTCCAATTGATAGAACACCTCACAGAATGTCCTACTGGTAGGACACAACTTCCTACCGGTAGAAGTCTGACACAATGTCGTTCTACCAGTTAGACACCACCTCCTATAAGTAAAAGTCTGACAGAAACCCTTCTGTGTTTCATCGTTTTCCCCAATCTCCCATTCTTAACCTCACAACTCCTAATATACATACTGTCAATTATAATCCCCCCCCCCCAATACATAATTATTCACATCTATTAACAAACCAATTACACAAAATTCATAAACCAAAACCATACCCACAACAGGAAATTACAACACCAAAACACAAAATTTGTCACTTCCTTAAATTCTTCAAGAAAAACTGATTTTGATTCAAAAACACAAGAAAAAAAAATTTCGTTCCTTGTTGTTTTCAATCTGGAGAGATAAAACTCACTGCCAGAAAACTTCCATCCCCAGTCTTCTTTTTCTTTCTTTTTTCTCTTCTTTGCTGTATTTTTGCCTTCACTCTGTCTCTGTCTCTCTCTCTCTCTGTGTCTTCGTTTTTCCTTCTCCCTCCCTCTCTCCTAGAAGTTGAATTTAAACACACACACACACACACATATATATATGGGTGGGCTGAGAGGCACCCGTCTCTTGTGACTCACCACTTTCCCTCAAAAACCTAATTGGATCCCCTTTAGTTTCACTTAATCACATATTTAATATATAACTTTTTACTATTCGACAAATCACACCACATAATTTTCATTACTTTTTGAACAACGAACTGTGTTCCGAGCAGGGCCTGATAAAGTTTGCTCGGAAAGAGATATTACAAGACTAAAATGTTAGTAAGAGTTTAACTTTATCCTCTAGTGATAGATCCCTATCCAAACAAAATAGATAGCTAAAATTTCCCTAGAAAGTCAAGGTAGTTAAAAGGATAAGACCCTAGAATTGATAATATACACATTGTAAACATTTGACCTATAAAATCGACCAATAAGACTGAAAATGGAATTAGACTACAAATTACAATGATATGAATCTTTCTAGGTATGGGATGGCCACCTTACTCCTACAAGGATTCTAAGCCCAACTAGGTTAGGGATGCAATCATATAAATACCGGATGAGATTGAGTTTAAGGTACGCACTTATTTCCCAGAAATTTGTTTGTTTAATCTAAAGACTCTCATTAACTTAAGCATCAGAGTGCCTTTGACTGGTCAACCCCTAATCCCAGATAGCTTGTTTGTTTTGTAGAAAGAACATGGACTTTGTTCGTTTCTCTCAAAAATTGAGCACACAATTTTCACGTCATTATATTAGGTGCAAGATTTTTTCCTCGTACAATTGGCGTTGTCTGTGAGAAACGAAGCAAAAAATTCAACTATGTTGAACCTACGGAGCACACTAGGTTCACCACACAAGGACCAACATTTTGATGAATACGACACTGCAAGTAACTACCAGTTATTTTTTCCCTTGGATACCGACATAAGGCAAAGTATTCAAAAGAGTTCGAATAAAGAACATGATGGATGCGAGAAAGCCTCATACCATAGATATGATCCCCTAGACAATGTAAATACCTAAAAGGATGTTCCTTGAATAGACGGGGAAGTCTCAACCATCATGAAGATGATGAAATCTTTCTAGCACCGGTTAGACACACATGAGACCATGCTACAGAGATCTGAACAGGAGAAGGAAAGATTGAGACAAGATAATGAGGCACTAAAAGAAGCCTTAAGTAGACCCCAAGAGCCAGAGATCCTTGAGAAATCTCACTACCAATGGACCCAAGTTAAAGGGGAATTCCCCGACACCTAGTGGATTTGTAGACCTGCCAAGCACAAGGGCAAATGCAAAGACGAAACATGTGATAGACATGGAAAAAGAAAAGTTTCTTGGATGAAGGACCAAGAGGAAGTTGGAGGCACTTTACAACGAAGGAACCTAATAACTATTGGAAGCACATCGAGCAAAAAATAGCTAAGGAGTTTGATAGAATAGCCACGGGGAGAATATTGAAGGGGATTAGAGGTGTCCCACTTTACTAGATGGATAGAAGAAGATAGGGCACCTAGCAAGTTCCTAGTACCAAACTTTAAACTCTACAATGGAAAGAAAGATCCAACCAACCATAATCACCTCTGTAGATAGCTTATGGCAGTTCATAAGAAAAATTAGGCATTAATGTGCACGATATTCCCTAGCAACTTAGGGGAATTGACCATAAAGTGGTGCAATCATCTCCCAAGGAACTTGATTAATAGTTGAGTGCAATTGATTGAGATATTCACAAGTCAATTTATTATTACTAGCAGACATCCAAAAGATAGCTGTAACACCCCAAAAATCCGGGGGTCCGTTGATCACCCATCAACCCGCGGAATGTCTGTGGATATCGTGTAACTCAATATCATGCCATGATGCCCTATTTACTAAGGTCCTTAATTTAACGAAATTTGGGTAGAGTCTCCTTTGTATGGGGAGCTCTACTCAAAACACAACCTGTGCAATATACATTAACATGACCCATCTGTGGCCCAATATAACACAATGACCACACCGGGTCCATTTATAAGTAAAACTTGACCACACTAGGTCCATTTATCCATACTCAAATAACAAATGTATCGTTATATTAAAACAGCCCATATAAACTCAGTTACAATTCTTTTACACATTACATGCCCAAAACATAGTTTCACATAAACCAAGGTTAAAGGCCACAATCCGGCCTCTCTTCACCCTTGAGGATCCAAGTGTGGGCCGTCTACCGGTGTGTATCCAACACATGAAATGTTTTGCCGTATAGGGTGAGCCATGTCCAGTAGAGTAATTCCAACAGAGGCTACTCCGCACCTAAGTGCACATGCAATGCTCACATACAACATTTAATATTCACATCAATATTCCAAGTAAGAATATGCATTCAATATTGGAATTTATCATGTCATGCCATGAAATGAGATGAGATTCATTCATGTTAATCAATCCGAGCTCTTCCTAGCTCCTCAACGCATGCAAGTGCCAATGTGTATGGAATCGTCATTTATGTTGCACATCAAATGAATTTTACCAATCTAGGGTCTTTGTATGGGGTGGATGTTCATGGGCTTACACCAAGGGTCTCCAACCTACTCGGAATTTATGGACTTCCACCAAGGGCTCCGCGTACACCCACACACTTCATGGGCTCTAAGCCAAGGGAATGCGTATCCCAATCACCGGGCCTTGCACCCGAGGGATCTTCTAGTCCCTCCTTGCTAAACCCAACCCTAATCACCATGCAATCTGTGCGACTCAGCCAAATCTTCGACCAAGCTTAATCGAGTCCACTCATCATCCATCAAGTGTGGTGTTGACGACAACTATGCACACATCCACATGATGCGATGTTACTGTGCATATGCAATATGATTTCCCATTGCACAATTATAACATATTCAATATGCTATGAAAGACATATGAACAATATCAATACGTTTTACATATCCCATGGCAAAATTATATCATAAGCATATAATTTTCATAATTCTCCAAAATATCAATATTACACAAACATGTATATACATTGACAATTTTCATATCACAATTCCACAACACAATTCCAAGCATGTTATCACATCTTTTATGTCAATAACATACTTAATCACAAAGGTGCAATATACCACAGAACCGCACATGTAGTAGCCCACATAACGGCCCTTATATAAGCCACAAAATAGCCCCTATATAAGTCACCAAAACAGCCCCTATATAGGCCATAAAATAGCCCCAAATTGAGCCACAAAATAGGCCCTAAAACAGCCCCAAAATAGGCCATTTAACAGTCCTAAAATAGTAAATATAATGGCCCCTAAAATAGACCCAAAATAGGCTGTTTAACAGCCCCTAAAATAGTCCATGTTGAGTCACATAACAGTCCACATTTCAGCCACATAACAGGCTATAAAACAGTCGCAATTTCAGCCACAAAACAGTCCATATTTCAGCCACAAAACAGGCCATAAAACAGGCGCAATTTCAGCCACAAAATAGGCCCTAAACAAGCCATAAAACAGTCCAAAATACAACCACATAGCAGTCCATATTTTAACCCAAAATGGTCCATCATTTCAAACCCCAAAACAGTCCCTAAAAGTCTATAGTTTCAGCCCCTAAACCGGCCCTAAAACATCCCCAAAGGAGAGGAATAAAACCAAGGTAAGAAGAACCCTACCTCAATAGAAATGTAGAGAACTTCTATAACACCAAAACAACCTCAAAGTTTTGATTTCTCCCAAAATCTCCTCTTGGATCTTCAATGAAACCCACTCTTTTTGATACGTACGCGTAGCCCTCGTTGAGGAGATAAACTTTAGCTCTTGGTCCGAGTTGATTCGAGCGACGGAACTTCGAAGATCCGAGGTAGAAAGCTTAAAGAACTTGAAGTTTTTCTTCTCTTTTCTTTCCTCTCTATGGCCGGACAAACAAGACTCAAAATGGGTGAGAAAATATCTGATTTTTCATATATTTGCCCCTATTTATACCACCTTAATGTGCGGTCCAAATTGCACTGCATATTTTTGACTTTCGGATCCGTTTTTCGTCCCGAAACGATTCATTATATCTAAGATTAAGTTTAAATTAATTTTATTTAAAATTTAACTTAATTTTAAGGAAATTTTATAAAATATATTTTTGGGGATCTTTAAAATGTCATTTGCCACGCAGTCGCCTTAAACAACGTGCAAAAATCCGATTTTCTTGAAATTCGACGAAATTTAACAAGGGGACTAGATTTTGAGATATGAACCCAATGGAAAACTCCGTTTCCTCATCCAAGGTCTAGAACATGGGTATTTTAAATACACATTATAGTGACAAATTACCATTTTACCCTTTGTTGGAACAAGTTCAAATTTTTCCTGGGTTTTACAACGTTGGTGAACCAATTTCTCTAAATAAGAAATATGATGAAACTTTACACGAGTATGCTCATCGTTATTGGGAAATGATGAATGAGATAGAGAACTGTAATCTAGAAATTGTAGTTGCATCATTCAACATTGGGTTACCAAAAATAATCCATTGTATCAGTCTTTGACCAGACACTCATCTATCGATATAGAGGAATTGATGTCTAGGGTTGAAATGTATGCAAAGGTGGATAATGAGCTTGGAAGGGAGATCCATAGGGACCAGTCGAGTAGGAAGTAGAATGTAAAGGATAGGTAGGCCCAATCAAACGCTTGACAACAAAGGGAAAAGGGAGGAGGGCTTCCCATCTTGTTCATCATTCTTTGGAGTGAACAGAATTTTCAAGGGGAAACATTACTTCCAGTGGCCTAACAAATTAGGTGGGGATCTGGGGAAGAGAAACCCAAATTTCAAGTGGCAAGATCGTGCTTCCAAAGGAAAGGATAGCTTTACCAGTATGAATAGGTCCAATCGTTACGATGATCGAGTTTTTGGTGGTGGACCCAGAACCAGCTTACAATGTCATAATGGTGTGTACCTGACTAAATGAGTTGAGAGTAGTCCCCTCCACCTATCACAAGGTTTTGAGATTCTTGTTTAACAAAGGAATCATATACATCAGAAGACAACAGATTAGTGCCAAAAGCTATTTATTTGCCTCAAATAGAGGTAAGGCTATCAAGGATGAGGGTGGGGGTACCGAACAAGCACCCAAACTAAGCCCTAAATAACAATTAAAGTACGAATGGTAGGGCCTAGAAGAGCCATTGACAAACCCAATCGAATGTGCAGTGGAGGACCTAAAGACCATATATATGGACGAAGGTGGCCACCAAAGATTTTTCCTTATAGGTGCTTCACTAGAACATACTGTGAGAGAAAAATAACCGCCACGATGCTAAACCAAATAAAAAGGAGGCAATGGAGAGTCTCCCAAGAAAAAATATTGATGTGCTCACTTGGATGCCATACAAAGTGTCAGACTTCAAATCCTGAAGTGATTTCACATCATCTATATGTGGACCCGATCTTTAATCTTGTTCGGTGGAAGCAAAGCAGGTCGACACCTCATCATATGGAAACCATCAACGAGGAGGTCAAAAAATTACAATAGGCCTAGTCTATTAAAGAAGTACTGCAGAATAGAAAGTGGAGAGTTTGCGTGGATTTTACTGACCTCAACAAAGCATGTCCAAAGTATAGTTTTCCATTTCTGAAACTTAACCAGATGGTAGATGCTATATCGGATCACGAAAGGATGAGTTTCTTGGATACCTATAGGGGCTATCATCAGATTCCCCTCTTTAAGCCAGACCAGGAGAATACTTTCTTCATAACACTACAGGGAAAATATTGCCACAAAGTGATGTCATTCAGACTTAAAAATTCAAGAGCAACCTACCAGAGGTTGGTAACCCGAAAGTCTACATAGATGGTATGTTGGTTAAAAGCCGCAAAGCTGCAAAGCCCCTGATCACTTACCTAATTTGTAAAAGTGTGCTTTTGGGGTAAAGTCATGTAATTTCTAGGTTTCTTGGTGACCAAGAAAGGAATTGAAGCCAATCTCGACTAGGTTAACTCCTTGATTAAATTGCAACCACAAATACTATAGAGATGCAAAAGCCGACTATAATTGTTGTTGCCCTTAACAAGTTCATATCCAGAACATCCGATAGGTGCAAACCATTCTTTCAAGTCCTAAAACAAAAAAGGGGAGGCATCTAGATGAAATAATGCTAGCCAACAGTTAAAGACTTGAAGTCTTATCTAGTAAAACCCTCACTCCTAACCTAGATCACATTGAGCGAGAGCAAAGACAAAAACGAGAGCGAGATCGCAAAAGAGAAAAAATTCAAAAAGCGGGATTTTAAAAAGTTAATTTTTATATACAAATATATGATAAATGAGTAAAGAACAAAATAAAGAAATGAATTAAAAAAGAGAGTAAAAAAAGTAGTTAAAAAAAAAAAGTAAAGAGAAAGCATTGTGTGGCATTTCAATGCCTTTCTTTCTATCTCACATCAAACAAAGATGGAAATGGGGAAGCTGTAGATGCCTATATAAAAGCAGTGGCTCTCTTTAGTCCATCACACTCTTGCAACATGGCTTTTCTTTGGGCTTCTGGCTAGAAATGCCTCTTGTTGAGGTAAGTACAGCTGGATTAAATATTGAATTACAAAAAAAATTCAAATTTTTTTTATTATTTTTTATTCGAATTTGTGAATTTATAAAAAAAAATTTACAAATTTATGGCAAATTCGTTCCCAAATTGTGAATTGGCATGTGGAGCTCGAGAGCATGGAGGCATGTGCACGAATCATGTGACATAGCTCCTAACAACACCTGAACAGGTTGGGCTATTATACATATACCTAGCAGTATCCAAGCATGCAATGAGTGGGTACTAATAAAGAAATCCAAAAGGGATATTAAACCAGTCTATTATGTCAGTAAGACCCTTCTTGATGTGGGGACTGGATACATGCCCATAGAAAAATTAGCCTTACCCTTGGTCAGTTCGGCAAGGAAGCTAAGGCATTATTTCCAAGCACAATTACTGAAGGTCTTGACCAACCAACCTCTGAAAGCCCCATTCAAAAGTGGGCAATGGAACTTGGTGAATGCGATATCACTTTTGAAACTAGAACTGTAATTAAGGGACATGTAACTATAGATTTCCTACCCGAGCTCACTCTTGGAGCTCAATAAATCCCTAAAAAACTTCAGAAGGTCCCAAGTGCCTTGGAACCTAAAGTTGGGGGCAAGACAACAAAGATAGTCAAGTAGAAAACGGTCTTAAATGCCTTGGAAGTTGAAGCTGGGGGAGAGGCCCCAAAACTACAACATGCTTAGAACCTGTTTGTTGTTGGTTCCTTGAACCAAAAAAGAGCAACAACTGAGATAATATTAGAATCCTCACAAGGAGTTACGATGGAAAAGGCAGTAAGGTTGGAATTATGTCAAACCCCACAATTGCCCAGGAATGCAATGTATAACCCCTTAAGTCACATGAGCAAGCTACACAAATAACTCATCGCAGCTACACATAAATCGACCCAAAACCCACATAAAATAATATATGCATTACTATTAAGCTCAAAACATATAGGTATAATATACACGGCCACATAGTTATAGACATTACATTTCACACAAAACTAGCAGTTCAATTGAGTTCTATACACAATTCCCCCATCATCGACTAATCTAAAAAGAGTAAAATATCGTAGGGCGAGCATTAACAACTCGGTAGAGTAGCTCAATTACAAAGCATGCGAGTTTTAAAATAAGTAATTTAATATGATTGGGCATAAAAAAAACTCATTTGATACATACATAACTAAAATGTTGTTATTTCATATGAAACAACAGTAGTTATGCAACAAGAAAGTTAACAAAAATATGGAAAGTGCCACATAAGAAAAAAAATCAACCTAATAGACCACTTAGGGATACACAATTTAACTATTTAAAAGTGAATATCAAAATATTTTGGTCAAAATACCCAAAAATTAGGTCAAATTGGCCTCGGATGATAAAATAGACATTTCACACCTCGATTTGCTCAGGACATTGTATCTCGATGAAACTTTATGGGGACCTCCATAAGGGTGTTAGGCCATTTTGGGAATAACCAAAGGTCCAAGGGACCCCTCACATGTTTACGGGGCAGTCAGGGGTCAACCCCTCCTCCTCCTTTCCTCCTCATTCTTCAACCTTTAAATCTTTGACTTTGTTGCCCTAGTTTCTGCAACAAGTTTAACCTACCTACTTTGATCCATTAGTTATCCCTCTACACTATGTTTTTGATCCATTTCAAAGCCAAACAACTCCCCTTACATCCTAGTTTTGACACACAAGCCCATACCCTTCAACTCTCCTTGTTTCTCCACGAATTCAAGGTCAAAAGTAGAATAAACATTTGACTTCAACATATATACCAAACCTAAAAATTAGGTTTTCACCCCTCAAACAACCTCTAAACTTGAATCCATGGCCAAAAATTTATTCCTTGATACAAAATTAGCTAGACTTAGCTCCCTTTTTGAAGCTTAAACATAGTTTTTCAGAGATCAAATTTTCAAACCCTCACCAACATGGTTCTCACTTCACAGACCACGAAAAAAATTCCCACCACCACCAAACATCTCCAAAACCATTCAAGAACAAAACTATAACAGTAATTTCAAAGAAAATGAAGAAATGTACAAGACCCGTTTACAAAATTGAAATCCACTTTATTTTTCAAACGCAAATTCATAACTAACTAACCCAAACCAAATTCGAATCTTACCACTGAACTCCACATATCGAAACAAAGATTTTGATGTAAGCCTTGAACCTCAAATCAACCTCTATCAAAATATCAAAAAATTTGTTCTTTTTTCTCTCTCCTGTCTCTCCCTCACTTTCCCTCTCTCTCTCTCTTTTTGCTCTTTCACTCTTCTTCAACGATTATGCCATTCTTAAATACTTCAAAAAGATCATAATAGCTTCCAAAACACCCCCATCATATGGCCAGAACCACCATTCATTGCCACCTCCTACTTTCACATGTGAAGGCTTGTGGAATGGCATTTTTCTAATTACCATGAAATCCAAATTTTCATTTTTTGAAACTTAATATACATGATTTAATTACATAATAGCCAAATAATTTCATCCAAAACCCCATCCAACCCTTTCTATTTATTCCTATATTCTTCATCTGAACTCCCTATCTACTTAGAATGTGCAAACCCTAATTCATTCGAATGTTGTTCCAACTTGAATTCCACCTTCTCAATGCAATTATCTTCATAATTCAAACCCTATCATTACTTAGGAAACCTCCACACAACAATGAAGCTTAATACGAGGCCTTACTCACAAAAGTAAGACTAGCACAAGACATGTGTGTCGAATAGTTGAATGTCTATTCTAACTTACAACTTTTTGTGGACCAGCTCTAGTGAATAACTATAAAAATATTAAAGGATGATGGCATACCATATAACCATGGAGGTAGGGCTGGGGGTAAAAATATTCGTGCTAATGCCTTGGCTGCCTTAACATCAGCACTCAAGGACAACCCTATAAAAATTGTTGGAGAAAAAAATGTGTCCAACTATCCTGAAAGTTGTTGAGGCTAGTCTAGGCCTTGTTACACCTTTTCTTGAGCTCTATTTGAGGTTTTTGACGGTTGTGGTAGCTAAAAAGAAAGTCAAAGACCAGAGAGGTGCTCCATGGGTTGACTGTTTGATACTTAAGTTAGTATCTAGGAATTTTAAGGTGTAGCAATTTAACTAGGCTTAGTGTGCTTACCTGGGTCATACTTTGGAAGTTCCCTTTTATAGTATTTTGATAGGTGTCCTAGGGAGAATTGAATCTAGGCTCTCCTAGTAGTTTGAATTTCCAGGATCTCCTTTTGGTTAAGGAGTCTTAAATTCTATGGACTTTATCCCTTGTTGGGATAACAATCCAGAATCCTAGCTGTGTTTGGAGTCTATTTGATCACGTAGATAAGAGCTTGCTGAGGGTATGGTCTTATCCTTATCCCTTGACTGCCTTATCTTCCCCATAATATTTAAATGAATTTTCCATTTGAGTAGGTCTTTGGAAGATAAGCTTCCTAACAATTCTGGATAATCTTTATCATTCTTCTAGTTTCCACCGAACTAGGGAAAGCTGATTATCTAAACCCATTACTCCTCTAGTTTTTCTTTCTTGCTAACATGGTTACAGTTTTAAAGGTAGCCAACTAGGACCTTTTCCTTTGTTGAGATTAAAGTCTCCCCACTAGTAGCCCTTAATCTGGTTTCCCAAGCTGGTGGAGATTTCCTTCCTTTAGAAATTTGACCTTTACCTCCCTCTGATTTTTGAAGCACATTAATTACGTATCTTTTCAGTAGGGTTTTTGTAACTACCATCCCGCGACCTATTTAAAAGACAGTTAGGACCTTTGGTTTTGGCAAATTTTTCCTTCCCTCTTTGATATATCTCCTAAGAAGCGGACTGCCTTGTTCTTTTTTAGGGTTTCCCAAGTCAAAAACACTCATAAGTTTCGGGCCTTACAATCCGAGTAACTTGATAGGATCCTTCCTAATTTGGACACAACTTTCCATGCTTAGGATCTTTGGACGCTTGGATTACCTTCTTCAGGACTAGTTCTCCTTGGACAAACTCGTGGATCTTGACCTTTATGTTGTAATAGCAGACTGTTTGGGCCTAGTAAGATGCTAGTTTGATTTGAGATTGCTCCCTTCTTTCTTCCAAGATATCTATGTTAGTGCAGAGCTATTCTTCATTCTCATCCCCATTGTAATGCTGAATTATTAAAGTTCGTATCTTCATTTTGGTTGGGATTACTACCTATGTTTTATAGGCAAGGCAAAAACGATGTTTCCCCTGTTGGAGTTTTAACTGTCGTGCGATATACCCGTAGGATTCAGGGAAATTCTTCTACCCATACTTTCTTTGAATCCTTTAGGTAGGTTTTGATCCTTGAATGAGTGTTCTAATGGTCACCTCTGCTTAACCATTTTCTTGTGGGTAGCCTGGGGAGGAGTAATGATTGTGAACTCTATATTCAAAGCAGAATTCTCTAAATAAATCGTTATCAAACTATTTTCGAGTATCCAGCACCAAAACATATGGTACCCCAAATCAATAAGGTATGGACTTGCAAAAGAAATCTCGAAGCCTCTTCTCTATGATAGTGGTCAACAGTCGGCCCATTTCGTGAAGTGATTGATCGCCATTGTTGCAAATCTAGACTAGAAAAGGTCCAAATATGTCAATGCCCCATTAGAGAAATGGCCAAGGACTTGTCATAATAGAAATTCCTTTGGAGGTTTCTTTGACATGTTAGCAAATCTTTGACAACTATCATAGGTTTTCATAAACTGCACAACATGCTCCTACATGGTTGGCCTGTAGTAACCTTGGCGAAGTGCTTTGTAAGCTAGAGCTCTCCCTCTAGGTTGTTCCCACATTCTCTTTCATGAATATTTCCATAAACATACTGAGCTTCCTTTTTCTCCAAACAGTGTAAATAAGGAGTGAGAAAACCTCTTTTATATAAAACTCTACCCATAACAGAGTACTTTGCAACTTTTTGACGAGGCTTCTGTGCCTTAGTCCTCTCCTTGGGATTATCCTATTTGTTAAATACTAAATGATAGGAAAGGTCCACCTTTTCTCTTACTGGGCGACATTGACCTCTGCCTCGACCTCGTCAATGTTATGTTTAGGAAGGAGCTCCACATGGATTACACTTGGAAACTCATTATGAAATGATGAAGCCAATCGAGCTAAAGAGTCAATGAGCATTTTCAACTCAAGGAATCTGCTTGATGTCGGAGGCTTCCAGATGGGATATACACTCAGCAACCTTGGCTAAGTACGCAGCTATCCTTGTATCTTTGGTCCCATACTCTCCTTTGATTTGTTTAACAATTAGTTGGAAATTTACCTTTACTAGGAGGTTTTTGATTCTATGTGACAATGCCAACCTCAATCCAGTGAGTAAAGCTTCAAATTTTGCTTCATTATTTGAAGCTCCAAACTTGTATTTCATGGCATACTCTGTTGTAAGTTGATCTGGGGAAAAAAGGATTACTTCTGCCCCACCTCCCTCGACATTTGATGATCCATCGGTAAAGAGGATTAAGCTATTTTGTCCCAAGCTATTTGACAACTGGGATTCTTCAAACAAGGTATTTTCAACAATAAAGTCTACTAGTGCTTGCCCCTTGATGGTTGTTCTTAGCTAATATTTTATATCAAACTCACCCAACTCAATGGCCCATTTAGCGAGCATTGGAGATTTAGTTATGAAAACAATTGGGTGATCTTGGAAGTATGGGTGTAGTTTTTGCACTGTAGAGATCAGTGCCAAAGCTACTTTCTCTAGCCTCAAATACCTGTCTTCTGCTCCTTTCAAGATATGACTAGTATAGTATACTAGCTTTTGAACCCTTTGTTCTTCTCTTATCAGGGTGGAATAGCTGAAATAGAGGTACAAAACCTCTCTTTCAACTGGCACTGATAATAATGGGGGTGCCCCCAAATACTGCTTTAGCTTTCCCAAAGTTGTCGTATATTCAGGCGTCCATTCTAAAGTTTTCTTCAACGTCTTAAAGAAAGACAAATATTTATCAATGGCATTCAATACAAAGCTACTGAGTGCTGCTACATTTCTAGTAAGGCATTGCATCTCCTTAATGTTTCGAGGAGGGTGCCTATCCATTAGAGCTTGAAATTTTTTTAGGTTTGCCTTAATTCCCCTTTGAGACATCATGAATTCCAAAACTTTTCTTGAGGCTACCCCAAAAGCACATTTCGCAGGGTTCAACTTCATCTTGTACTTCCCTAGGACTTGGAAAGCTTCCTGCAACTTGCTCACATGGTCCTCAGTTTCTTGACTTTGTACCAACATGTCAATAACATAGACTTCTATGCATTTCTCAATAAGGTTCTTGAAAATATGATTGACCAAATGCTAATAAGTGACACCGACGTTCTTTAGGCCAAAGGTCTAACCTGGTAGTAATACAACCCTTGCTCCATGACCAACGAGATCTTCTCTTGGTCATCTGGGTGCATGCAGATTTGATTATACCATGAGAATACATCCATAAAGTTGAGAAGCTAGAAACTTCTTGTTGTATCCACCAAGAGGTCAATCCTTGGAAGTGGAAAGCAGTCATTCGAGCATGCCTTATTCAAGTCCGTGAAATCTTTGCAAAGCCTCTATTTTCTTTTGTGTTTCTTTATGAGCACAACATTGATTAGCCACTTTGGATAGTGCACTTTTCGAATTTGACTTTGCTTGTAGGAGTTTCTACACTTACTCAATGATTGCCTTGGCCCTTTTAGGGTAAAAAGCTCTCCTTTTCTACTTTACTAGCTTGAATTAGGGATCCACATTAATTCTATGGACTATCACCTATGGATCTATGCCTGACATGTCCTCATGACCCTAAACAAATACATTTTCATTCTCTTTCAAGAAATTCTCCACCTTTTTTTTAATATGAGGGGAAAGTTTGGAACTCACATATGTAATCTGGTCAGGTTTCCTTCCCAAAGTCATCGAAATCAGCTGTTCATCAGGGCATGCTCTCTTTGGGTCTTCCGGATCTCTAGGATCTAGGTTATCCACCTGGCAAGTTTTAAAAAACTGAGAGGACCTTACTTATGTAACATAGCATTCCCTTAATCTGGCTTGATCTCCTCAGATCTCTCCAATACCTTGACTTTTCGGGAATCATAAAAGAAGGTAATAAGTTGATGGTACTACTTTGAGGGCATTAAGGGTTGGCCACCCCAATATCATGTTATAGGCTGAAGGGTAATCCATTACTAGAATCTACCATGAGGTCTATTGGTAGGGAGATTCCCCTAAAGTAACAGGAATTAAAATTGGCCCCACTAAATAAGCTCTTTCTCCAAAGAAATCCAACATAAGGGCCTTGAGAGGTTAGAGCTTTAACTTCCCTATGCCCAACTAATTGAAGGCATGAAAAAATATGATATCCGCAGAACTGCCATTGTCTACTAGAATTCTTCGAACAATATGCTTGGAAGCAACCACAAAGATCACCAAAGGATCATCATGTGGAGTGTGGATCCCTTTGAGATCTTCATATGTGAATGTGATGGGAGGATTTCTACAAGGCACCTTTCCTGGTTAAACAAGGTTGATTTCTTCTTCTTTACTCGAGCTTTTTAGGCATAAGCTTTCCTTGTTGAGTTTCTTTCTCCCTTGAAGCAAATCCACTATAGATCAACTAAATTTCACCCATTGG
>CAUOFW020005091.1:0-28520 GCA_963454935.2 Ilex paraguariensis
ATGTTTTCTGGAAGACTGATGATGCATCGGATCTCATGCTCACACTTCCTTGCTCAACTCTGCCTTTCAAGCTCACCTAAACAAATGTACTAACAACCATTGAGAAGGAGCTCAACTAAACACAAAACTTTCCAACAAGATGAATAAGAAACTGGCTCCATCAAAAACCTGAACAAAAGTTAAAAAAACAACAGACAATATCAATTAATGGGTGTCAGGCGGCCACCATCGGTATTATCAACATCCCGAAGAAGAGGAGAACATTTTTCCAGGTCATCTGTGGTAGTACCTCATCAAGAAAGGAATTCAACGTATCAAAATATGTGGTGAACTTATCTGAAAACTGCTATGCTGCATAGCATACATTATCATGCAGCCTGTGTAACAATTCAAATGGCACGAAGCTCCCAGGGAGGCAAATCTAAGAAGATAGGTCCAAACTTCATCTGTGGACTGTGCAGTCATAAGAGGATCCATGGGGCCATACAAAGGTGAATCAATCAAGCTGAATAGGGAAGCTCAATGACCAAAAAAAAAAAGAATAGGGAAGCTCGAACTGGACTATCTCAAGTTAAAATTAATTAGATTTTATCAAATTTGTGTCATCTAACACATGAGAATAGTTTACCTGCTAGCTCGGCATTCAAAAAACCTCAGACTGATTGATGACCCCCAACACTGTGTGCTACGGTAGCCATCTATGTGGCTACAAAATATACATCACTTGGAACTCAAGGTGCTACAGAACTAACATGGTAACATGGCACTGGAGTTACAAGATGTAACTGCATAGCTATATGATCATAAGCACTTACTTTTGAAGTTAAAACTACTGATTAGGGTTCTCTCACCAACAAGTCTAGAAGCAAAAGTAAGGGAAGGAAAAGCAAGTGCAAGAATTGATGCAAATGAAGCAAAAATAGATCACCCAACTATTCTAAGGCAATCAACCAAAAAAAAAAAATGCACCCATTTAGCATATTAAAATATTTCAGAAGGAAGGAATTGACAAGGAAATTATTACGATGTAACGGTAAACCACAAATTGCTAGTCCAAATCATTTGCAGTCATGCTTTCATTTTAAGGCAAGGACCAGTCATTTGGTACTGGACACTAAGTCTTTGAATCTTGATATGGAAAAGAAATATAAGGTACCAAGGCATGGAGAAAGTAATGAGGACATCAATACCAATGGCCATGATGATTTTGAAAATTACAGTACAACAAAGAAAAAGGAAACATAAAATGGAATACTGTAGAATGTTAAGAGCCAAACATTGCAAATCTGTTGAATTAAAAAATATGGTGTGAAGAATACAATTTTACAACGTGCAAAAAATTTTGGAAATACAAAAGTTGATGAATAATGCATTTATGCCCTCTATAAATAGTCTGTCTCAAGTCATAACACTACTATATTATGCCAGTTCAATGAAACTAAAACACTAAACCCCGTAAGGCATATTATCACGTATGTTTTATGGAATCAAGGCTAAGAATGAGAAATTATAGCAAACGAAAAACCTCAAAGCAAACTAAGCACATGCAAAGTTATGCAGGGAATCCAAAGAATATGGTGACCATATCCCAAATAATTGTTTAATTGACAACAATAACACCAAAATGGTTTCTTCAAGATACAACGATCTCTGTTGATGAGTTCCATTTTGAAAACCAATAAGTGTCAGCTTAAAGAAAGGACCACACAACATACTAGATCACACCCCGTAACTCCATATTTTCAGTGAGATTTATTAACACACCAACTGAAACAGGCCCCAGGATTTTCTTACAACTAATAGATCAATAAACTTGACATTACACCACTGAGTCCCCAATCCTTTGGTTGCTGTGCAGTGACAGTACCACTATGGCAATATCCAAGGTGATATGGCAACTTATGTACACACAATGAATAGAAAGTGAACCACGCGGTCCACGCCCATGAAGATTAAATTTCATTTCCTAATCAATTTGTATCCCACTGTTAAGAACCCGATTCTGTCCCCCCTCGAACACAAATCTAGGAGTAAATTACTACACACTTTGGCGAACATGTAGCAGTTTTATTGGGTTCCAAGATCAGGAAAACAATTTAAAAACATGGAGCTGTCAAAAATTCATCCACTTGCAGTAATTATTATTTAATCACTAGTATTAGTTATCACAATGAGAATCAATAGTTACATGTTGATATTGTAATTAAGATACAATTATCCCCTCGCACCAAAGTTTTTTGGGCAAATTAAAAAATGGAGAACTTGATAAATATAAATTTCGGTAAACCTGCGTCAACAGATTGCCTCGGCTAGATTTTCCCTAGTATTGTTAGGTTGTTGAATGTTTAATATTGGTCCTTTCAAGCACAAAGAATGTAGTATAAACACAGACACCAAGCAACGTATATGATGCACAATAAAACTCACAACTGAACCTCATCAGAAAATTACAGAATATTGTAATTTAAAGATTCAGAAATTTGCTTCTGAGGAAAAATGCAGATGTACTAACAGATAAACTTGCAACATATTCTCGCAATTGAGGATTGGGAGCACATAGATGATAGATCTATCAAGTGTGGTGTAGTAGTGTGACATTTTGGTGCTATAGCAAAGGCCTTTTAGAACATACGACGTTGTCTTTTCACCTCATAACAAGCCAAGTTTACCAATAATAGAATGGTAAACACCAACAACGATACATATCTTTGTGTCCTCGAAATAACCTGTCAGTCAATCGCATTCGTAAAACGGATTGAAGATGGAAATTGATTGGAGGACATCTAAACAAAAGTTTGTTGGTTCCCACAGTTGGCCAAGCAAGTATTTAATAACAATAAGGCAAATGAAACCTTTTCCTAGAGCTCTTAGTTCATTTCCTGAAAATTGAAATTTTGTTGGTGGCTTTTTTCTCCACAGATGTTTATTTATATCCAGAAAAGTAGCATACCGTCTCACTTATTTGACCATTGTGCTCTTCTTGATTCCTCTTAGAAGGGGTCAAAGAGATGTGATCACCATCCTCTAATTCTCTGCCCTTCCTTATGTTCTCTTTTTGTCTCTTTTCGTGCACCCTATGGTTGTCAGAAGCATTGACAGCACGATCATTTCGACTGCTTGCCCTCTCATGCCTTGCTCGTTTCCCATCATTAGTGAGCTGGTTTCCACGTGTGTAAGCATCCTCACGTCCCCTATGCATGGAAAAACTTTCATTCTCAACTCGATCCCTTCTCTTTAGTTGCTCAACATGTCGCCCAGCATCTTTTAGGTACTCCCTATCAGAACCTTTATAGTCATCCTTCGCCCTCGAATTGGCAGCCCATGCTTTGTCTTCTGTATTTCGCCCACTCCTCAAATCTCCCCGCCCACCATCTCTTTCCCGCTTTGATAAACTCTCTTCATGGGATTGTTTAAGTCTGTGCCATTCATCATGCTCTCTCTGCCTCTCACCCCTCTCCCTCTGAAAGAAGCCCTCTTCTTTGTGCCTTGCTTGATGCTGATCATCATCTCTGAATCTTGCTTGGTCATCTCTCTTCCGCTGATCCAGAACATCATCTCTTTCTCGCTTTCGCCGACTGGAATTTTCTCTGTGTATATGCAAGACGTCTTTTTCAGCATTGTCCCTCCTTGATTGCGTCTCGTCTTTCCTTCTTTTGATGTGGAGATCATCCATGTTCTCACTTCGACTCTTCAAATTATCATCCCTATCCCTGTATCGTGACCCCATATCTTTATCATGAGCCCTCCAGCTACCATTGTCAAAATAGTTTCTTAACTGATGATGGTCATCTCTATCACTCCTCTCATTTTCTCGAACCTTACTCCGGTGCCTGGACCCCATTTCCTCACTATGCTCCCGTTTTCTTGTGTCTTCAGGTCTAGTTCTCTTGCCATGTGGATCTTCACCTCTCCGTTGCCAGGCTACCTCAGAAGTATCACTCTCCTTTCGCCTGTCAATAGTTTCAGTTTTCACATGCAAAGGATGGACCAAGTTAGGGTCCCAGTTTTTACGGGAATAAGAATCCTCCCTCCCTTTGACAGTAACATGGTGTTTTTCAATCTCTTGCCTCTCATCACGATCTTTTCTTTGCCCAATATCCTCATTTTCACCTACCGGTCTCTTTATGATCCTTGTGCGTGTAGAACGTCCACCCTGAACAACTTCCTCCTCAACAGGATCACGTGACTTCCTATAGTCTTTACTACTTCCTGATCTTGCTTTGCTGTTTTCACTACTTCTTGCAGCCTTCGAGTACTCCTCCCTATCATCATTGTTTTGGTAAGAAGGTTGTTCGACTTGGGAACTTAGTTTTTGTTTTTGCACAGAATGTACTACATTTTCATCGTTGAGAGTATCATTTGTAGTCACTGTATTCAAAGCCATTTCCTCTCTTTCCATTCCCGTGCTTCCCTCCTCAAGTAAAAGTTCATCATGCACAGCATCTTTGCGTTCGAAACCCCGGCTCCCGTCAGTCTCCACATTGGCAGGAGATGACCAAGGAGGACTATGATTACCATCAATGCTCTCAACCGAATCTTCCTTCTGATTATCAGGAAATTGCCTGTCCACTGTACTTCCAGAAGCAGTCACATTAGGGGATCTGTCACGAGCTCTTCTTCCCTTTGTCCGCCTAGTTTAAGAAGACAAAGAAAGTAGCAAGTGTTTGTTAACTTCTTTTGGCAAAGTTGTGGAGCCAAAATTAAAGCACATCATCAGCCAAATCAATTCAACATATCAAAACAGCAGAAGTTAAATAACAATCAAAATCATAACCAAGCAAAGAGATATACAAAAAACAGAGATTTGTCAAGAAATTTCTGTTGAAGCATCAAACAGTAAAAATACGAACTATACAATCAGCACAAAATACAACAAAACCTCGTGTTTCTACAAATCATAAGACTGACTAGAAACATGAAAAAATTACCAGTTACACCAAAAGTATGTAAAAAAGTGATTTCCAAATAAGCGAATGGAAAGGCTAGAATACCATTAACATATTGATTCCACTAAGACTTGATAATACAAAATTAACAGCTTCCATGGAAATCTTTCCAGATTCCAACCATCAAAATGTACGACTAATAACACTAGATAGCCCAACAAAGTCTCCTCATTTAGTTGCACACCACAATCATGTTTTTTTCTACCAAATTTAGAAACAAGTTTTCACAACCACAACTTTCCTTCAGTAAATCCGAACCATGGTTACCACAATTCATCAAATTCCTGATAATTCATGTTCTTGGTTCATCGATCCCAAAGGGGGTGGATTCGCGATCTAGATCACTAAAATAGATGACCCTAAATTGTAATAATACTAACCCTAAATCAATTCGCTTTAGAACATGTAGTACAAATATAAAATACATATTAATTGACTACATATATATAGATTTATAATTATATATTGTTTTAGTTAATAGAAAATCATACACAACTATAAGATAAATGGTAACTGACTTAATGTTTATGAATGTTCTATAATATATAATGTTGTATAGTAGTAAAAACGATTTACGTAAGAGTTCCAAAATAAATTGTGATCCAAAATACCGTACCAACTAAGCCTACCTCTATCGTACCGTGTACCTAAGAAAGTGTCGTATAGTGTACCCATACCCATACCCCGTACCAAAGCGACACACGGTAACATTGATCCAAACTTACGCATCTATTCAGCCTAATTCTATCTTTCAAATAAAGAAACAAATCTATCTTTTCCGGTGACGTAATCTCGGGCACATGCAGTTCAAGAGAAAAGTTTAATATATCATGATTGCAATTGTAAGAATCTCACGTTTCCCTTTGATTTGACAGCTATGGATAGATCACACATCCTAGAAGAATCTCTCCACTTCATTCATTCAACGGTTCCATCATTCTACCACTCCTCATGGACAATATACCAAAATACGAAATCCTCATTTAGGTACAGACCTTTCCTCTTATCTCCAAAATCCCTACTGTACTTATGCATTCACTACCGAAATTGTGTGGCTAATATAACTAACTCTTTAACCCTCCGAAGTATCCTCTTGCACTCCTAAGCTGAATTCTACTACCATCTTTGCAGCACAAGCCCTAACAAACACATGGGACACAACAAAGATAAGCAATCATGACAGTTTCTACAAGAGTAGGAACAGGGCAATACATAAATTTTAGCATCTTACAAAAATGCAGCAGAACACAAGGAGAAAATTACTAATTTTCCTCCATTTATTCAAACTTCTTTACGTGACATTACATAACTTGAACAAAGCATCTCAACAAAATATCACAACATAAGTGTTAAACACTACCTAGTACATTGTGTCTTTTACAGATATCGGATCTATGCCGAGAACACGTTGCCTGTGTCAGAGAGTACATACAGGCTGAGTTTGTCATGTTTCCACAAATCAAATGTCTGACATGGAGTCAGGTACACACAGCCCCTATAAAGCAGTATCCGTGCTTCATAGGGATCACCGAGCAAGAAAAAGAACTGATTAAAAGGAGGTCCTTGCCAGAAATTAATATCTATACCACCATCTAAAAGGGAGGAATACAATCGTACTCAAGGCTTCAACAATCAACAACACAATGAAGTGCTATATTTGGAACAAAAGCCACCGTGAGAAAAAACTATTTCAAACTTCCTAGTTCCTACTGTAACCTCTATAATAAGATCCAAAATGTTTCCATTAAAATCATAATATACGGTTTCCAACATTCCACAAATGCATGTTGCAGCGTTATGTAAGGTGAAAAAAGCACCAAGCCGCCAAGGTCTCTTGGGCCCTGGGCCCAAGGCACAAGGCAAAGCATGGGCTTCATTGGTCCAAGGCGCATGTTGTAGATAACATGTAAAAATTATCAATTGTACCTCAAATACAACTGAATGCAAGAAAGGTTAGAAAATTTCAAGCAAATATATAATATACAGCTCTTATCCATGGCACATATTAAATATTGCAAAAAAAAAAACTAATTATAGACAAATATATCTAATGTCAATGGCATAAGATAGTCATTGTGAGATTTCCACCAAAATTAATCAACTTCTAACACTGAATTTCAGCAAATTACAATAAATATCAATACTATTTTTGCAAATAACAACTAATTTGAGAATTATTAGCATTCTTTAACTAATATGAGATAGATATTTATTTTCAGACTTTGTAGAATTTAGGGTTAGACTTCGATATTTCTACTTGGAGTTATAATTTGGTGTGAAGCACAACAAATATTCCAATCAAGGCAATACATCAATGGCCCAAAATATATCATTGAAGGAGAAAAAAATAAAAAAAAATAATCGCCTAATGCACCTTGCACACCCCGACCAGGGACGGAGCCAGGATTTTGTTATGAAAGGGACCAAATAGCGGCACAATTAGGAAAAATATTCAATAGGATCATCCAACAAGTCATCGTTAATGCTAAATTTCTAGTTGTAAAGAATTTGTCCAAACTTTGCCATGATATTATCAAAAAAATTAATTTGGATTATAATTTCAAAAATTGATCCCCTGTCCTCAATCTGTTTTTAACTAAAACTCAAAAGTCGGGTTTTGGTTTAAAGGATATAAATCGATCGCCCTTTCTAGTACTCAAAGAGGTGCCCAATCCCACGGGGTAGTTCCCTAACAGTAGGAGTTCGGTATCTCGGTTGTTTTCTTCTCTTTTATGAAAGAAGTCTTCCAATTTAGCATTTGATTCTTCGTTTTGTTGCGCTATTTTTGCTGTCTAATCAGCGTATTTTCCGCCGTCGTCTCTTTGTTTGATTTGATTCTGATTCTTAAGATTTTTAATAGATATAATTGTTAGGCCATTAAGTTTTATAATACAATAGATAAAGTATACTATATATTACAAGAGCTTTTGGAAATCTAAGAGGGAAGCATAAGAATTTTTAAAACCTAAAAGGAGTGTATAGTAAGTTTGAAAATCTTGGGGTTGGGGGTGGCCCTTTTGGCCCCAAGGGAGCTCCGTCCCTAGCCACAACTACAGCAAAATTGCCTCACTCAAGCTCATCAAGGCGCTTCAAGTAAGCCTCACCTTGCCTCAGGCCTAGGTAAGAACTTTCTACAATACTAGTGTGCCGAAAATTAATGGATTACTATGCCAGATTAGGAACTATATTTTTTACCAAATTATTCCACTTTTTTTGTATAAACATTTAAATGGAAATGTGTTTCCTAAACTCAACTCAACTAAACAAAGTATTTCCTAACATTTTTATGGTTGGCTACATGAATCCTTATTCATCAATGTGCTATATCAAGGGTCATACTTTATGTTAAGCCATAAATTATCAAATATTTCTTTACTATTTCATTTAAAATTAATTTTAGTCTTCCACTATCACTTTGTTTTCTGTCATAGCTATCACATCACTCTTCCTTACAAGTTAGTAGTAAGTCATCTATAAATATGTCAAAACCATCGAAGTCAATATTTCCTTATTTTACCTCTTAGATGTGTTACCTCAACTTTTTCACGAATTGTCTCATTCCTAATTCTATCCTTCTTAGTTTTACCACACATTCATCTTAACATTCTCATTTCTACTATACTCGTTTTTTAGACACCAGATTCCATAACACACGCTTGTGTAACTTGTTTTGAAGGAAGTGTTGGCCATGGATGAAAGAAACGTTCGAAGAAGAGAGACATGAGAGGTTGAGAAGTTTTAGATGAAAGTTAACTAGGTTTTATTTTTTTTTATTTTTAAAAAGACTATAACATCCAATTACTATTAATAACTACTAACAAAGGGAGACGGCATCAAAGCGTTCCTTGGCCCTTATTGATAGCATAGATGTTGTTTCTTAATCGCCCAACACTTAGAACCATAAAGCATAGTTGATATTATGACTCTTTTATAGAACTTTCATTTTAGCCTAAGGGGAATGTGCCTATCACACAATACACCGGATGCATTCTTTTATTTAATCCATTCTGCCTTATGGGTAACATTGTTACTGAACTCACAATCCCTTTGGATATTGACACCAAATATCGAATGTATTCACTCTTCGATCTCTTTATCCTCAATCTTTACCATTCCTTAATTCAGATTTCTACTTTTACTAAAATTACATTCAATATATTTAGTTTTACACTTTTACTCCTACTAATCTAATTCTAAAGCTTCTCTTCAAACTTCTAGCTTATGATTAAGTCGTTTTTTACTTTCATTGATGGTCCAAAGTCGTAGTATAGATCGTCGACAAAAGGTATTGAGACACATCCGTCCCGACATCATGGTATAGGCCAGTGTGCACAAAAGACTACATAAAGGAGCCCAAAAAAAAAATTAAAAAGTTTAAATAACAAATCCCCTATATCAAATGTCAAAAATGCATCATCTAGCCTATTAAATATAGTAAAAATGGCATGCCCAAAAAAGAAGAAATATGTGTTATGCAAGGGTAATACCAAAAATATATTGATAAAAAGTAATCCTAATTGGATCCAATTTGGTGACCTAAATTGGAGCCTATTTATTTTATCGTCTAAATCTTAATTGTATGACCTAATTCTGTATAAGTTCCATTTCCAATCTAATGACAATGATAAATTACTGCTCCAAATTAATGTTTTAAATAAGGTTCAAAAAGTATTATTAGCTAATATAAATATACTCGTTTAGTCTAGATGATAGGTTAATGTGTTTTAAAGTTAAAACGAAACATTCATAACCAAAAAAGTTAAAAAAATACAATCTATAGTCTTACCATTATATTAGAATATTATATTTACAAACAAGATAACCCTAGTATTTAATATAGTCCAACAACCCACCCCTGACCTCTCAAACTCTAAATCTAAAACCACTAACCTATTATTAGTTTTTTTTTCTATGCCCATAAAAAAAAAAAAAAGACTTTTGGTACGGTTGCCCTTCATTTCCCTAACACTCAAAGAGTGTTGGAGGGCGGGGACATAAAACGAAAACCATTTGTGCATCGCAATCAACGAATCGCACAAAGATGTTGATAGAGCTAAAGAATGTGTTGCTTTGATTCAATCTTCTTTTTTGGCTTCCTATCCTTTTTTTTTTGTGTTTGGTTGTTGATTTCATGCAAGTGACCAATTTCTAAAGAATCGTCCAACTCGATTATGAGTTTGTGCAAGTTAACTCTGTGTTGCATCAATTCTACCAATTTGTCTACGCATCATGGCTGAGTCAAGCAAGACTTGTGGTTTTGTTGTGATAGGTATCGTTATCAATCCGGTATTTGCCAAATCAAACGTGCCCAACTGATACTTTGAACCCTGCTTTATCATTAGTAAATAACACATACCATAAAATCTCATCTTGAATATGTCTAAAGTGACCACTTTTTTGCATATATCTTTAATCACCCCAATATACCTAATTGAGACTTAGAAGGAAAACCATTTGTGCTCGCAATCAACGAATCGCACAAAGATGCTGATAGAGCTAAAGAATGGTAGAAAAAGAAGGCATGATCAATTTATTTGCAGTAGCTTGATTTTGCAAATATGTTTTTGATGTTTTGTTGTTCTCTCGGTTATGAGTTTGTGCGAGTTAACTTTGAGTTGCATCAATTCTACCAATTTGTCTTTGCATTATGGTCGAGTCAAGCAACACTTGTGATTTTGTTGTGATAGTATCGTTATCAATCTGGTATCGGCCGAGTCTAACGTGCCTAACTGATACTTTGAACCCAGCTTTATCATCAGCAAATAACACATACCATAAAATCTCATCGTGAATTTGTCTAAAGTCACCACTTTTTGCGTATATCGTTAATCACCCCAATATACCTAATTGAGACTTATTTCTTCCCTAGAACCCACTATAATATATTTCAAAGGACTTTATCATATCCAGTATTTCCAAATAACCTTGAATTGTGTATTGACCTATAAATTTTTCTTATCCATACAGTCAAAACTTCAAAACAAAGTTCAATATTTTTTGAAACGCCTGAATTTAGCAAAATATAATAAGGCAATTGAAAGAGAGAAGAAGTTCACAAAAAAACTGAAACTCAAAATTTTGGGTCAAAAGGCTATTGCTTTTAATTAGATTTTCAATCAAATGATAATTTTTAATTGGAAATAAAATATCAAATCCTAATTTGGAAATAGGATTGACTAAAAGTTTTGAAAGATATAGAATCAAGCTAAAATTATTATCAAATTACATACTTATAGTACCGTTTTCATTGTTGGTAAGAATTAAAGATCATGTAAGGGAAAAAAATAAGACACAAGTAGGTTTTTTTTGAAACAGACTCAAGTGGATTCATGGAAGGGATAATGTAAAACTTATGCATATCGTTTCCCTCATCATATCATGACAAATGGGTACTTATAACAAGAAGGTGAAACGATAAACAATCTTCAAAGTGCGTTCCAAGAAAACTCCTATGATTTGATAATTCTAGAATCTTACGACTTTCTAACTTTTTCTGATAAGCGACAACAAACTTTATTAATAATAAAGGGAAAAAAGAAGTGTTATAAAAACCAACAAAGGTGGACAAGTCGTCCAACCCAATAAGGGGTAACAAAAAAGTCAAAAAAATACAAAAACTATGGCACTAAAACTAAAGTTACAATCCATTTGATGTTGTCCATCTCGTCATAATGCTAAAAAGTGTAACATTCTCAAAATCCTTAGTAAAGGATGCCCAAAATGCGGCCAAAAAATGAAGTTAAACTCACAAACATTCAACTTTCTCCCATTTATCTTCCAAGATTCTCGCATCACTCTCCTTCAATCAAACCCAAATTATAGCAAAAAAGGCATAATGTCAAAGGGTCTTTCCCTTTCTGTTTCCTCCCAAGCCCTTATAATCTAAGCAAACCATCCATGACATTGATCTTGGAACCGCTCACGAAAGGCCAATGCAAGAATAAATGCTCCACACTTTCACGATGACCTCTACACATAACACACCATTATGGTAAAAGACAAGTCATAGGTCTTCCTTTTTTTGAAGCACATCATGGGTATTGATCTTACAATAAGCAATTACTGATGCACAATTTTGCACCTTTAAAGGTGCTTAGGCCTTCTAAACCTTATGAAATAATGGAACTAAAGAATCATCCATTAAAGTCTCAAAGAAAGATGTGCAAAAGAAGACACCTAAAGGATCACTTATCCAAAGAGTTTTTGGGACAAGGAGAGACCATAGAGCATAGAAAGAAGTAATGATAACTTCAAATGTTCCTTAACTTATACACTCCAATGATATCCGAAATTCTAGGAGACCAGACAACAGTACATGATTATTAAAGATACAATACATTTGCTATGATAGCAAGAGATACGATAAATACGAGGAAATATACTAAAAAACGAAGACTCTCCTCCCCAAATATCCTCCCAAAAACAAATATCAACCTATCTCCCATAATGAACTTAAACCTCTAAGAAAAGTTATGTAAACCTAAGAAATGAATTTTCATGGACTCTAGCACGTACCCCTTCAAACGCAATAGCATCCCACCTACTAGCTTGCAACTTATATTTGCAACAAAAAAAAGACATGCCACAGTGAAAGTTCTTCTAAAGAAAACCTCCAAAGCCTTTTTCCGACTAAGGTCACATTTCAAATAAATTTCTCATAGCTAGATCGCCTTAACTTTAGGCTTACACACAACCTTCTGATAAATTAAATGATCCTTCTATGTTTCTCTACTTCCTTCATCATCCCTCTTTAATCCTCATTTCCACCAAACAAGACATCTTAAAGAGGGACAATAAATAAATAGGGATACTACCTCCTAGGAGATAAAGGTTTTTGTGAGGGATCGACCTCCCCATTACCGGGGATATACCTCCCTCCAAGAGCAATCCTCCCCATTACCGGGGATATCCCGCTCTCCATCAAAGGATTTCGGCTGACCTGCGGGGCAAACCCCCACAGTAGCCTTTACCTCTGTCCCACATCGGGGAAAGAGTCGTCTCCCCACCCCCATATAAGCCGAAGCACCATATGAGAGCAGTGGGATACTACCTCCTAGGAGATAAAGGTTTTTGTGAGGGATCGACCTCCCCATTACCGGGGATATACCTCCCTCCAAGAGCAATCCTCCCCATTACCGGGGATATCCCGCTCTCCATCAAAGGATTTCGGCTGACCTGCGGGGCAAACCCCCACAATAGCCTTTACCTCTGTCCCACATCGGGGAAAGAGTCGTCTCCCCACCCCCATATAAGCCGAAGCACCATATACTGCTCTCATATGGTGCTTCGGCTTATATGGGGGTGGGGAGACGACTCTTTCCCCGATGTGGGACAGAGGTAAAGGCTATTGTGGGGGTTTGCCCCGCAGGTCAGCCGAAATCCTTTGATGGAGAGCGGGATATCCCCGGTAATGGGGAGGATTGCTCTTGGAGGGAGGTATATCCCAGGTAATGGGGAGGTCGATCCCTCACAGTTTTCTTCGACTCATCTAATCTTTTTTCTATTTTCTCAATGACATGATCCCAAAAGGTCATTGACATTGGGTTACCACCTAAAGGGAGAACTGGATACTTCAGAGGCCCAACCACCAACAATTTAGCTCTTTTCACATTAAGCTTTAGGCCAAAAATCATACCAAACTCATCAACAATCTTCTCTAAATTCCTAATTTTTTCCTCATCTCTTGAAGAAAAGAAAATCACGTCATTTGCAAATTGAAAATGAGACACCTAGATCCTTCCCCTACCAATCCCAAAATCCTCAATCAAATAACATCTTTGTGTCCTCTCCATTAACCTACTCAAGCCACCCACCACCGAAGTGAACAAAAAGGTAAAGGATCTTCTGCATAAAAAGGTAAAGGATCCCAAAGCCTCGACAAAAAAGGTTAAGGATCCCAAAGCCAACTCCTCGTATCTGTTCAAAATTTCAAATGTGCCTATGGCCAGCATAATGTCCAAATAAACTTCTTCTATACAAAATATGGCTTAGAAACCACCAAATTTTTTTTAATCTTTACATAATACACATCAATCCAAGACCAATGAATGAACATTGTTTGACAAGGCAAGGTCATCTAAGCTGACACCTCTCTCTCTCCCCCCTTCCATTATCACCTACAATATGCACTATAGTTCCTATAGATTACATGACAAATATTCTTTTACTATTAAGTGAGCTTCCATTGGAAGCTCGCAAATGGTTTGATAGCTTTCCTTTCTCTTCTTGTGTACCAGCACATAGAAAAAGAATAAATTCTTCTACTCCAGGAAAGTGGAGAGAAAGGAAACAAAAAATCTAAGGACTGCTACTTTCAAGTTTAACCACAAAACTTCTAGGAATGTAGTAAAGCAAGAACTACCACATAAGTCACAACAAAAATTAAAAAGATTATACAGCTTCATGCTAGAAAATCCACAGAAACTCCATCCATCATTATTTCATACCTCTCATCGTGAGGGATGCCAAAATTCCTATCAGGATATCCAATGGCATTCCCCCTTGAATCAGAACGATGTTTACTGAGTGCTTCTGAATGAGGAGGCATCATTCCATCTCCATCAGTAATATTGTCATCATCAGGATTCATGAATGGTGCTCTTCTTCCTAGAAGCTCCCTCTTCCTACCATCATAACCACGTGGAGAACCATTAAAATGTTTGGCATTTTCCTGCAGGATCTCATCTTCAATTTCATCACCTCCTCTGAAATCCTCTCTTGATGGATCATTTTCTGCGATGTCATTTCCTGGGTAGGAATCGCCATCGGTAGAATCCTGCAAGACAATCTGTTTGCAAACAAAATTTGTACTTCTGCATATTAGAATCACAAGTCTAGACACAAAACAAATCGAGACAAATAAAATATAATAACGAACAAGATTGACCACTCACCTCAATGATCGCATCGGAATCACGCACTCGTGCTGGACGGGTATCAATGGATGGGAGGCGTTCGCCATAACCACTTTCCACCTGTATTGCTCTTCCAGTCGGCTAGCAGGGAATTAATTAGCCAGTGAGTATGACAACTGATACAGCAAACCAACTCTACTGTATACACTTAAGTTGATGTTTTGTCAATGGAATAAGTGGTCAAAACTAGAGAAGGAAAGAAAACAGAGAAGCTAAGTAAAAAAAAATTTAAAAATTGACCAAAACAAAGAAATCAGTGGCCAGGTTGGCATGCAAGATCCAAACTCTCTTGAGCAAATCTTCACGGATAAATAAAACAAAACACATGGTTACATACTAGAGGCGGTCGCATACGCGCAGATCCTTTTGCAAAGTCACTTTGTCCAGTATCTGTCTTGCCCAGATTTGCATTTTCAGATGCAACATCGTGAATACCTGCTGCTGCTGCTAGTTCTGGGGGCAGATCCGGATCAAACTCCTGAAATAAAATGGAAAAAGAAAATGAAAAGAAACCTCTTATTTCTTCGTTTTTCAAACACAGAAAAGTAGGTTGTCAGCGCAATTTATAATCGTCCGTGCATACTTTTATCTACATATCAAAATTCAAAAGTGCCTCGTTACCTGTTCTGTCCTCCCACCTTCGTAAACACGAATTTTGCTTTGCATGGTTGCCTCCAGGCGGAACTGCTCCTGGAAGACAAACATTTATTTTGCATACATCCTTTCTGCTAGTGGTCAAAGGCACTATGATAAAATGTGAATTACTTACCAGCTGTTTGCAATACTCTTTCCAGCTTTCCTCATTTAGACCAAAGTTGAAAAAATCTGATACATCAATACCCTGGAGTTTCCATGGTTTTTCCTCAAAACTATCGATATCAACTTCAAATATAGTCCTGAGAATCGTCAAGAAAGTCAACAAGAATATCAAATGCACAAAGTTGATCTCAAGTTTAACTATTTCATGCATAAAACCCAAATACTAGAATAAAAAGATAGGCAAAAGAGTATCTCATTAATTTTCTCGCAATAATAAGTCTCCCTGCTTTACAGCTTCTGTTGTGCTAACAGTCCCAAGCTTCACGAAATATGTGACGTATAAGATGTCAGACAGGATTAACTAATGGAAACTAAAATCCACCATCACATACTGATGATACACAGTGTATCACTTAAAGAGCATTGGAACTCGGGAGAAGGCCATGTCTAACCAGTAAGCTACAGCAGACAGATCTGCATGAGGGGGAACATGAAGAGAGAAACATTTCAAAAGACCACATAGTTTCATGAAAAAATTCATCCTTAGAAAAGTATCATTGGTTTTTATACATTTGTCACACATAACAATACCAGCTCTTAAGGATCCACAATGTGTTTCATTATAGATATTGACATGGGAAGGAATATTAAGAAAGACTATTGGAGATACAATCAGGTATATGTGACTGATTGCCCTTTCCCTCTTTTCTCTTTTTCCCCTTTTTTCAGCATAAGGGAGGAAAGAGAAAGAATAAAAGTAGATACAGCAGCTGCAGAAATCAGATTACAAGTTCCAAATATATCAATGACAGTCACACGGAGGTAGAAGAGAAAATGTGGGTCCATGACAAGAGTATTGTACAATATACTTCACCAAGATAATGTGGAACGATTTGATAGAGTTTAGGAATCCTTTGACTTATGCATTGCAGTGAAATCTTTAATTTATAACTGGATGACAAGTTAGTAACATCTGTTTTCAGCCCTTCCACCAGTATCTCTTGCGAAAAGAAATTAATGCCTCTCGAAGCCAAATATGTTGTCAAATCGAAGAAACCCGAAGAAGGAAGAAACTTTAACCCATGCATCCGTGATTGGTGGCTTTATGGACTCTTATTACAACATCCAAATACTGAATTAAAGCAACATCCAATCACCCCATTTTGAATAGCCAATAAAAAAAAACTTTCTCAGAGGAGTATAAAAGCTGTTTAGCATCCCATTTATTACTACACTAATTATAGATATTTAGACAAAAACCATAAAAAGAACAAAATCCTGATAATCTTGCAAACATCCAAAACTGTTTTACATGCTTGTCTAATTTCTTAGAGCTGTTACAACTCATAGGCCTGTTTGAAGCCCCCCAGATTCATCTCTTGAAACCTTTGACCCCAAAAAAAAATACAAATAAAATAGAAATCCTAACTATAACAAGCTATAAGGCAAAGGCATTTACTCAATCAAGCTATAAGGTAGCACCTCTATTCCTCAAAACAAATGAATTGACTGTATTCCATCACAAAGATAACCATTTAACGCATGATCACAATTCATCCACAAGCTATTTTTTAAAAGTGTTGCCCAACATTTAACAACTTGAAGCACTAATGGCCACAGATTCTATTACACCAAAAGCACTTCTTTTATACCTTCATCCTGCTCAACTCATGATCAACATCCCCTATAATTTCCACTACCATACAAACTACCAATTCAAGCTAACACAAAATGGGCCAATTTCAGTATCCTGTCCATTGTGAGTATTACTGTAAACAATTTTACAATTCAATATATTTTCCGGCGTCCATCTTTCCCTATAAATTCATAGTCCTAACTTTCTTTCCATATAACTTCAAGACTGCCATTTATCATTAATCTCTGCAGCAAACCAAACGCGCCATTGGTCTCCTTCTATGTTCACCATGGAGTACACAATCATAACCTACATATTAAGCATCTTGCAACCGTATATTCATTTGTCTCCCAGCGGGTGCTATTATAGTTGTTGCACCACTTTATATGCTTTCCCTTCATGCTATCTCTTTTTGAGTCTTCATCCTTTTTCAATGGCAAACAATATGAAAAGCTCTTCCAGGTCAATTATTAACAAGATCTCTTCAGCCATCGGTGAACAAATAGGTTGCATTTGTAAACATACACATAGGCCACAAGCATAAGAACTCCAAAATATTCAAAAAACATAGGTACTGTGTAATTATCAAAGACATAAGGTACAGAATATCTTCAAAAGAATCCGCTCTCTTCTCACGACTTACAGGACAAAAGAAGACCAAAGAGTGACCCACAAACAACGACACATTGATAAGATAACACAAAGAGTGTTTATCTAATATGTTAGACACCAATATAAGATTCGCCATAGGTGCAGTATTCAATTGACACACACAGTGTTGGTGCATGTGATATAGAAAGATACATACCAGCAGATAAGAGCCAAAATCTCAACAAAAACACATTAAAACCTTAACAGGATTGTTCATGGAAATCAAAATATAAAAGTTAGTAGACTTACGAGATGAATGGCATGACAATTTATAGTACCTAATTAAATAATGTATAAATAACTGGCCCATTGGACTGAGCTTTTATTATCCACACATAGTAGCAGCTTAGAAGATGTTCAAAGGAAATTCTGGACAGCATTGAAAGCAGAAAAAATAATATTACCAGAAAAGAAACAAGAAAATATGCTTAATAAAGAACTACAGATGACAACTCCCATTTAAAAAAGTATAATCAAGTTCATAAAACCAAAAATTCAGCATATACAGCCATATGAAGATTACTTGTGCGACGGAAGTGTGAAATCCAGTCCACTGCTGAAACCACGTCCTGCATTGTTGCCCCAAAGGGGCATCCCATAACCTGGATGAAAACCTTTCTGCATGGGAGAAGCACTTCTTATTCCCGTTGGACGCCAATCAGCTCTACCACGACCGGTAATGGGACCGACGTTGACAGGCGGCCGAACTTGACCTGGGGCTCCTCCAGGGCCCAAAGGAGCTGCTCCAGGCATCGGTGCTGCACCGGGTCTCACATACTACAAGTTTTTAAAGAGAACAAAGGGATAAGAAACATAACACGAAAACATAAAGAAAGATAAACGACATAAGCATGCAAAAGAATGATAAAACATTTCACAGCTACAGAATTCAACATCAATCTATCAAATACCCAATAATTTTGTAAACATACTGAAGCATAAAAACTAAAAAAAAATCCAGATTACAGTCATCTTTCGTGACGTTAGAATTAAAGACTCATTTGATTATTTCTGCTTACATCTGAGGATTCACCCAATGAACACAAATACATAAAAAAAATGTCGGAAACAGGTATATGAGACATTCAATACAGTGAGACAAACAGATAAAAATTAACAAATAGATTGGAACTGATCAAAAAATAAATAAACAAATAGATTGGAAGATGGAATAAATATAGTAGTAAAAAAATCATCCTGATGGTATGTAAGGACATATTACATGATCGAATGATTACTTGCAAATAAATTTTGTAAGCAAAGTAGAAAACAAAATGGCATGCTGATGTTAAAAATACCAAAAGTCACAGGCAGCTTGTGATAAAATCGAATCTTGTTTTATGTGCAACATCTAATAATACACAGATAAAACATGACCCAATGACTACTTGCAAACAAAATTTATGAACAAGGTAGAAAACAAATGACATGCCGATGTTAAAAATACAAAAAATCATAGGCAACTCGGATAAAACTAAATACTGTTTCATGTGCAATATCAAATAACATAAAAAAAATGGAGAAGCACTTCAGCAACAGACATCTGTGCCCAGATAACATGGCATATGAATTAAAATAGTAACATGGAGGAGGACTGGCATCTCGAAATTAATTAGGTGTTTTACCTATTTAATTAGAGAGGGGAAAAAAATAAAACTGACCCTAAGTTTGCCAAAATCCATGTTGGAAAAATACAAAGATTAGAGAAGGTATCAAAAACTAGATAAAATGGAGTTTACACATCTTCCAATTTATTAACAAAGCTAAAACAAATATGTGTTGCTGTTTCAGGAGAATACAAAATGCTTAGTTCTTGAAAAACATTCTTCTTATTCTTAGAATGCCTCCTCGGTAAGAAGTTCCTTGGATTTATTGCATCCTTTATACTGTTTATGAGCTCTAGATAAGCAAAATATGCGACTTATGCAAATGAATTGTGAGTCAACATACTTCCCACTAGTGGCCGAGTAAGAAAGGAACTATTATTTAAAGCATTTTCCTCACCGCTGGAATGTGAATAGTAAGCCACTACTAAGGTTTACTTATACTTTAAGAAACAACACAACCCCCAATTATTCTGAGCAACTGCAGCTGTTTTTGAATGTGTAATGCGACAGAGGGGCAGCTATTAATTTTGCAAATGGCCACATACCCTGTTGTATGACAATTTGTACAGATCAGAACACTGTAGTAAACTAAACAAATGGATGAAGTTGTCATGTTAATGTGTTAATATGAGCCTTATTGACTTCTTTTGATAAGAGAAGTGACCAATATCATCATGCTTGGGACAAATTTTGAGCTCATGTTTTGATACTATGAAATCCTGATTGCATAATGGACACGACAACTCAACATATCAAACTGCATGAGAATTAGTTATTTTGAAACATCCAGATTTAAGAATGCTCAAAGCATTCTACACACTGTTATACATAAAGTAAATATCAGTAAGTTAATGCATTGGCAATAGTAATCAATTATATTGAAAAAAAATATCATTCCATTAATGAGAAAAAAGGCATCAGTACAATAGTCTATCTCACCATCAAGTACAATGGCACTGATCAACTTTAACACCACCAATTTCCACAAAACTAGTAAGTCAAGTACCATTTTCATTTTCACTATACAACAACTACAAACCTGTGTACATTTCAAATTCTCATCAAACAACGGGAAACCACAAAACCCCACATGTACAATTCCACTGACCTTGAACTGAGAATGAAATGGATGGTAACCATGATTGCTGTACCCAATCTTTGGTGCCATAGCAATTACTCCGTTCACTTTTGCCGCATCACCCAATTCTTTTCTCTCACCATCTCCTGTCTGGGCCGTTTCTTCACCCCAGTCTTGCTCCTCTACCATTGGTTGATGGTTGAGGTTGTCGCTATCAGCTACAATAACCAAAGGCTCCCCATCTTCATCCTCATCGTCATCATCACCGCCACCTCCAATTCTCTCCATTCCCAAAGGCCCGTGATTGTTATCATTCAACACAATTTGCAAATCATCCTCACTATCACTATCCCAATCATCCTCGAGATTCCCCTCTGCCCGGTTATCCACCGTACCCGAGATCCCTGGAATCGATACCTCCGGAATCATTGACTCCGTAGCCATCTCCCCAATTTCATTATCACCCCCAAACTTCTCAGTCTTGTCAATTCTACCCAACAAGTTCTCGAGATCCTCACTTCTACCCTTCAATTTCTCATCTTTTTCCACCAGAAGATCATCTTTATCGTCTCTCTCTTCAACCACAACGTCAATATTTTCCTCGTCCATAAAATTTGAAACCCTAAAAGCCCTGTCTTGTAATTCCACATCCTCACTCCTCTCCAAAACCCTAGTTTTCGAATCCGATTCCGCCCAATTAATCCCAATCCCAGCTAAACCCTCTTCTTTTTTATCTTCTTTCAAATTCCGATCAGAATCGGAAGTTTTATCGATAGACGGCCCCGATTGACCCAATCCGCCGAGCTTGTTGGGCTCGAAAGATAGGTTTTCCTGTTGGTTTTGCTGAGAACTAATAAATGGATTAAAAGAAGGGTTTGAATTGGAATTGCGAGCTCCAAAGAGAATCTCTTCATCGTTACCTTGGATGTTGTCGTGATCGATCGGACGGTCCAGAGACGACGTCGTAGTGGTGGCTTGAGTTTGAGCTGGTACCTGAGACGAAAACGACGTCGCAAAGGGTCGAAGGACGTCTGTGTAGAGATCTCCGAACTCGTCATCGTCGTCTTCCATGAGAGAGAGAGAGAGAGAGAGAGAGAGAGAGACGATAGTGTTTCAGACAGAGAAAGTGGTGTGAGGATTGAGAGAGAGGGTTTTGAGGTTTGTGAGGAAACGGGATCGTGGAAAATTGTACTGTGGATTTTTCGCTCCCGTTTCAGCCTGCCGGATCCTACCATTGGGTGAGTTTTTACCCAGATTATCGTGTGTGTGTTTTTGATTATTCTTTTTTTTTTTTTCCATGTTATTTTTTTATTATTCTAACTATAATATATGTACACTATAACTAATTTGGGCTTGTAGACAATCTGTAATATTTGAGTAATTACTCGTATAATATTTTATATTTTTAAATTTTAAATAATAAAAAAAATTAATCACATAATTTAATATTAAAGTGAAATGAGATAAGTGAGAGAGAGAGAGATAAAAGAGAGGTAAGTGTGATTTAGTTATTTGATAGTTGGGATGCACTATTGCCATTTAGATATAATTGAGGGACATAAGTTTGAGATATAATGAATTGTAACAAATGGATTGAGTTGTCTTATTACGTAGAGAATATGATATTTTTTAGAGAAAAATACAAATTAGTTCTATTTTTCTTCTAAATAACCATTAAGTCATATCATATTTTATTTATGACAATTAAATCATATTTGTAACGATTTATTTTCAAGAAGTCCTAAACTTCATTCATGGTTTGTTTTGTTTATGTGCGGGCAATTTTTTGCACAATAAATAAATAAAAATAGTTTTCTTCCTTAGTGAACTCGTGTTTATCAAGAAAGTTGATGATCTCGTGGCAAAGGAACGGTCACAAGTGGCCTAAGGAGTGGTGATGAGTTGGCATTCAGGCTATCCGATCGATTCCAATGTGCTGAAGTATTTTTTGGCATGTCCTGGCACTCAAAAAAAGGGTTAGAAGAACACCGGAATGTTTTTCGGCGTATCCTCTCTGACGATCAAGTCAGTTATTTGAGAGAGGGGAAGAAGAAAGCACTATTTTGTATTCTGGTCTCAATTTGTGTACTTTTACTTTGCATATGTGAGAGCTATTTATACCTCTATTGAGATAATCATTGCGGACAGGTGAATCCCTTTGAGAGGAAACTCCTTATTGGTCCTTTTGGAAAGTAGCCTGTGGAGCACAGTCTTAGAGCAGAGTGTTTTTCTTGTCACGCCAAAAAAAATCTCTACATTTAATGCACTCTTTCTAAAGTCTACCACGTAATAAATGTATCACATCTTTCTAGGGGATCATTTAATGTCCTTCGTGATGGTTGTGCATACGCTAGGACATTTGCGTCCTTTGCCATCTAGGAGGTCACGTCGTCTGAACTTTGTATTTCGTGGACTCTCTCTATTAGTCACCAAGTTATCTATCTTGTCATTCCGACTATCTTGGGAAGAGAGTTTGATGATTAAAAGTCGCGCCCCACCTCTGACGTGATACCGTCATTCTTGACTTTTTCTAAAAATCTCATCATTCGCCATAGCCCAAGTCCCAAGGTGATCGCCAACACCTTGGCGGAGTGGAGGACAAGATGCTGAGGACTCCACGGACAACATGTCGTGGACTCTGAGATACCTTTAGTGGAGGGCTTCAAGGTGCCTTTAGTGGACTCCGAGGTACCCTTGGTGGAGGGCTCCGAGGTACCCTTAATAGACACAGATGTACTCTTAGCGGAGGGCTCCGAGATACCTTTAGTAGAGGGCTCTGAGGTGCCTTTGGTGGACTCCGAAGTACCCTTGGTGGAGGACTCCGAGGTACCCTTGATGGAAGGTTTCGAGGTACCCTTGGTGGACTCCGAGATACCCTTGTTAGGGGCTCCGAGGTACCCTTAGTGGAGGGCTCTAAGATATCTGATAGAATATAAATTTATTCAAGTTAATTTTCACAATTATCTTTTAGATTGATTGACCATATCTCTTGTATAGTTGGCTCTCCTAATTTGTAGTGATTGATATCTTGTAATTGTAATTATCCTAGCCTAGAATTACGTTAGTCATGATTGTATATTAGGAACACTGATTCAAGGCAATGGACAAGGGAAAAAGAATTCCTTTTACTTTCATGGTATCAGAGCATTAGAAAAGCAACCTCTCCTCCTCCTCCTTCTTCTTCTTCTTCTTCATCTTACTCTTCACCAATGGCTGAAAAGATTCATCCCGCCACCACCATAACAAACATCAAATCAGTCATTCCCCTCATGCTGGATTACGAGTCTGCTAAATACATTAATTGGAAGACTATATTCACAGTCCATGCTAAAGCCACGCTCACCTACAAGCACATCGTGCCACCACCGGTCGATGATAAGGCGACAACTCCAGCCTCTCCTCCAAAAATCGAGGCTGCACTTCTGGCCGAGAAAGCTCATTGGGATCGCATTGACAACATTGTTCATCAATGGATTTATGGAACCATCTCCGACGATCTCCTAAACACCATAATTGATCCCGATGACACGGCTACCGATGCTTGGAACCGTTTGACGGAATTGTTCCAGGATAATAAGACTTCTCGGGCCATCCACCTCGAGACAGAGTTCACAACCACTAATTTGCGTGACTTTCCTAATGCAAAGGCGTTCACTCGCCGCCTCAAGGTGATGGCCGATCAATTGGCCAATGTCGGAACCAAGGTCTCTGACCAAAGAATGGTGTTGCGTCTTCTCACTGGCTTGACCGAGGTATATGATGGTTTTGTGATGGTGGTTCAGAACATGAAACCTCTGCTGACGTTCGCTCAAGCACGATCGATGTTGCTTCTGGATGAAACCACCAAGGCCGAACGAGCCAAACTCGAATCAGGTTCGACCTCTGCTCTTTTCATGAATTCCAATACTAATAATTTGAACAATAATGGATAGCAACATGAGACGGGTCAGAACAGGTATTCAAACAATAAGGGTAGGAAGCACAATGGCAGAAATCGCGGTGGAAACAACCAACCCAGCAGACCCACGGTGGCCGTGGTGGCGACAACCACAACCAGCAGCGGCCTCCACAGCAGCAGCAGCAAGCCTGGAATTTCCCACCTTGGGGTGGGTGGGTCCCTCAACCGTGGGCCACCCCACCATGTCCTTATCCCAGCGCCTCTTGGGGTGTCCGTCCACCAATGGCGGCAAGGCAGCAGGGTGTCTTGGGTGCTCGTCCTCCTCAATCGTTCTACACAGCAACTCCTGCTCCAAGTGTTTATACTCCAACTGACATTGATCAAGCAATGCACACTCTCTCTTTGAACCAGCCGGACGAAAATTGGTATATGGACACTGGAGCGACGTCTCACATGACCGCTAATCTAGGTACTCTCACGTCTTATTTTAATTTGAGCAAACCTAATGGAATACTTGTTGGTAACGGTAGTATGATTCCAATTCGTGGTTATGGTAACACCTCCCTTATCAAAACAAATCCACCATTACACCTCAAAAATATTTTACATGCTCCTAACCTGATTAAAAATCTTATTTCGATACGTAAATTTACTAACGATAATATGGTTTCCGTTGAATTTGACCCTTTTGGATTTTCTGTGAAGGACCTACAGACGGGGAGCAAACTACTGAGATGTGAGAGCACGGGAGAGCTCTACCCTTTCACCACCAAAAATCAGGCTATTTCATCTTCAGCACCTTCTGCTTTTACAATCATTTCTCCTAGTATTTGGCACTCCCGTCTAGGTCATCCGGGAGATGAAATTCTTAGTACTCTTCACCAAAACAATTTTATTAGTTGTAATAAAGCCCGTAATTTATTTTGTTCATCTTGTCCCCTTGGGAAGTTTGTTAAATTGCCTTTTTATGATTCTTTATCTTTCACCACTATGCCTTTTGATATTGTTCATAGCGATTTGTGGACGCCACCTATTCTTAGCTCATCCGGCCATCATTATTATGCATTATTTCTTGATGATTACACTAATTTTTTGTGGACTTTTCCTTTGTCTCAAAATCACAGGTTCACAACATTTTTCTCTCTTTTCACGCATACATAAAAACTCAATTTGAAAGAGAAATAAAATCATTTCAGTGTGATAATGGTCGTGAGTACGATAATGGTCCCTTTTATAATTTTTGTGAACAACATGGCATGTCATTCCGTTTTTTGTGTCCTCACACTTCTCCTCAAAACGGGAAAGCAGAACGAAAAATAAAATCCACAAATAATATTGTTCGTATTCTGCTTGCACATTCATCTCTGCCTCTCTCCCTTTGGCACCACGCTCTAGAAATGGCTACCTACCTTCTAAACATCCTTCCCACAAAGGTTTTAGGCTACAAATCTCCTACACAAATTTTTTATCAAAAGAATCTTTCCTATTCTCATCTTCGGGTTTTCGGGTGTTTATGCTTCCCACTTTTTCCATCCACCACAATTAATAAACTCCAAGCCCGTTCAACTCCATGTGTCTTTTTAGGCTATCCTTCCAATCATAGGGGGTACAAGTGTTATGATTTGTCGGCTCGCAAAATTATCATTTCGCGTCATGTGCATTTTGATGAAACTCAATTTCTATTTTCAAAAATCCATACTCCAAATACTCATACATATGATTTTTTAGAGGATGGTTTGTCTCCATTGCAAATTCACAACTTGCATCAAAATGTCGCCCAAAATCAACTCCCTCAATCTCCTTCTCCGGCCCAGTCTCCTGTGCTCACAATGTCTCCTTTGCAGGCTGCCCTTTCCCCACCAAGATTGCCCTCCCATTCTCTGGACCAGGCCCAAACCACCCCTCTATCGTCTACTTTACCAAGCCGTTATATACCACCTCATCAAAGATCTGGGCCCTCTTCTTCAAGCCCAGCAGCCCCCCCTCCACAGCCCACACCTCACTATCATCCCCCAACCCAGCGAATGACTACTCGTAGTCAATATGGCATCTTCAAGCCAAACCGAAAATACCCCCATGCCTTAAGTGCCGAAACTCCAAAAATCTCTCCTGTTCCTAGTAACCCGGTGAGTGCACTTAATGACCCGAATTGGAAATCTACTATGTTAGATGAATATAATGCTCTAATTAAAAATAAGACGTGGGATTTAGTACCTCGTCCATCTCATGTGAATATAATTCGGTCAATGTGGATTTTTCGTCATAAAAAGAACTCTGATAGTTCTTTTGAGCGACATAAAGCCCGTCTTGTAGGTGATGGCAGGTCGCAACAAGAAGGGATTGATTGTGAGGAGACATTTAGCCCGGTTGTAAAACCGGCGACTATTCAGACTGTTCTTAGTATTGCATTGTCCAAATCTTAGTCCATTCATCAGCTAGATGTCAAGAACGCATTTTTGCACGGGAACTTGAATGAGACTGTTTACATGCACCAGCCTATGGGGTTTAAAGACCCCACTCGTCCTGATCATGTTTGTCTGTTACGTAAATCTCTTTATGGTCTTAAGCAAGCTCCCCGCGCCTGGTATCAACGGTTTGCTGATTTTGTTGCCACAATTGGTTTTACTCACAACAAATCAGATCACTCACTTTTCATATATTGTCGTGAGATTGACATTGCATATATTTTATTGTATGTTGATGACATTATACTCACAACTTCTTCCGATGCTCTTCGATGTTCTATTATCTCTCTTCTCAGTGCAGAATTTGCTATGAAAGATCTGGGTCAGTTGAGTTATTTTCTGGTATTGCTGTCACTCGTACCAACAATGGTCTTTTTCTCTCTCAACAAAAATATGCCGAAGAGATATTAGAGAGGGCAGGAATGACTGCTTGCAAACCTTGCCCCACACCCGTCGACACTAAGGGGAAGCTAAGTGCAAAATTGGGTGACCCTTATGATGATCCGAAGAAATATCGTCGATTGGCTGGTGCCCTGCAATATCTTACCTTCACAAGGCCAGATATTTCTTATGCAGTCCAACAGGTCTGCCTATTTATGCATGCTCCAAAAATTGAACACATGGAGTCTTTGAAACGCATTCTTCGTTATGTACAAGGTACAACTGATTATGGTATGCACTTGTATACGTCTTCGATACACTCTGTCTTGTCATATACAGATGCAGATTGGGGTGGATGTCCTGATACTAGACGGTTCACCTTGGGTTATTGTGTGTTTTTCGGAGATAATCTCATTTCTTGGTCTTCTAAGCGATAACCTACAATATCCAAGTCTAGTGCCGAAGCTGAATATAGGGTGTCGCTAATGTTGTATCTGAGTCTTGTTGGATTAGGAATCTTCTTCTTGAACTTCATTGTCCTATCCAAAAGGCAACTTTGGTCTACTGTGATAATGTTAGTGCGATATATTTATCCGGGAATCCAGTTCAACATCAACGCACTAAACATATTGAAATGGACATACACTTTGTTCGTGAAAAAGTACAAAAGGGAGAGGTGCGTGTCCTTCATGTCCTGTCTCGTTATCAGATCATAGATATTTTTACAAAAGGGCTTCCGCGCGTATTATTTGATGATTTTCGGGACAGTCTCAACGTCCGACAACCTCCCGCTAAGACTGCGGGGGTGTGATAGAATATAAATTTATTCAAGTTAATTTCCACAATTATCTTTTAGATTGATTGACCATATCTCTTGTATAGTTGGCTCTCCTAATTTTGTAGTGATTGATATCTTGTAATTGTAATTATCCTAGCCTAGAATTACGTTAGTCATGATTGTATATTAGGAACACTGATTCAGGCAATGGACAAGGGAAAAAAGATTCCTTTTACTTTCAATATCCTTAGTGGACTCTGAGGTACCCTTGGTGGAGGGCTCCGAGGTACCCTTAGTGGAGGGTTCCGAGTACCCTTATTGGAGGGCTTTGAGGTATCCTTAGTAACCTCTCAGGTACCCTTAGTGGAGGGGCTTTCCGAGATACCCTTAGTGGAGAACTTTGAGGT
>CAUOFW020005092.1:0-16289 GCA_963454935.2 Ilex paraguariensis
AACATTTTTATACAAATCTAATAATGAGATAAAAAATAGATCTTTATCAATTACTACATGTAACTCAACTTTCATACCCTCACCAAGATTAGATATGTGAATCTCATTACTACTATTTGATAATGAAAGGTCTATGGGCTCATTAGCCTCTTGTTGAATAATAACGTCACTTAATTCTTCATTATCAAGAGTATTAATGGATTCATCATTAATCTGTAGTTCAGGAAAAGAATCATCCTCACTACATTGACCATTTTGAACCTCTTATTCTTATATCAATGTATTGAGCATGTTTTTTTATCTCTTCAATATTTTGGCTTATTTGGGCATTGAAAACTAGTTGGGTTTNGCATGTAACTCAACTTTCATACCCTCACCAAGATTAGATATGTGAATCTCATTACTACTATTTGATAATGAAAGGTTTATGGGCTCATTAGCCTCTTGTTGAATAATAACGTCACTTAATTCTTCATTATCAAGAGTATTAATGGATTCATCATTAATCTGTAGTTCAGGAAAAGAATCATCCTCACTACATTGACCATTTTGAACCTCTTATTCTTATATCAATGTATTGAGCATGTTTTTTTATCTCTTCAATATTTTGGCTTATTTGGGCATTGAAAACTAGTTGGGTTTGCATAAATTCACAAAAAATGTCTTCCAAATTCTTTTCTTGTGGGTCATGGTAGGNTACGTCCATCCTGCACATCAATTCACAATTTAGTTTCATTGATGTACAAGACATACTAAAATGATATGTAGGATGTCTTGATTTAAGCACAAGGCATATANATTGAAAACTAGTTGGGTTTGCATAAATTCACAAAAAATGTCTTCCAAATTCTTTTCTTGTGGGTCATGGTAGGGTGGACATTAGAGAGGGTCTTGTGGTGGTGTGGCATGTTCCAGTAACTGATAATGTTCGTTCCCCCAACCAAAATCTGGATAAAAATTTTTAAAATAATGATTGGGGTAAGGTTAAAAAGAATTAGATAATACAATTGACTCATCTCCCAAAAATCGTCGAGCCGTTGGAATTAAAGGGCACACCTCANAGAGGGTCTTGTGGTGGTGTGGCATGTTCCGGTAACTGATAATGTTCGTTCCCCCAACCAAAATCTGGATAAAAAATTTTAAAATAATGATTGGGGTAAGGTGAAAAAGAATTAGATAATACAATTGACTCATCTCCCAAAAATCGTCGAGCCGTTGGAATTAAAGGGCACACCTCAGTGGAATGCCTAAACACATCACAAATCACACACAGTTCCTTCACAGGGGAAGCACTTAACACCACATTAAAAAAATTATAAAAATATTAATTATGAAAAATCTAAACTGAAAGAGAAAAAATAAAAAAAATAGGGGATAAGATTACCTGTTCTGTGACAAATCTCAAATCTAGCAAATCTCAATATATGGCGGTGCGTTCCTTCTCTTCAAACTATTCCCCAGCAACGACACCAAAAACTTGCTACAACTTTAGAATTGATCACTCAAGTGTANTATAAAAATATTAATTATGAAAAATCTAAACTAAAAGAGAAAAAATAAAAAAATAGGGGATAAGATTACCTGTTCTGTGACAAATCTCAAATCTAGCAAATCTCAATATATGGCGGTGCGTTCCTTCTCTTCAAACTATTCCCCAGCAACGACACCAAAAACTTGCTACAACTTTAGAATTGATCACTCAAGTGTAGATTGTACGAAGTAATATAATACTCAAAAATTCGAGGTCGAACCATAGGGAATTGGAAAAACTTAAAACATAGGAGAAAAATAAAAGAAAATTTTTTTTGAAAATTATTTGGAGAAATTTGTTTGTTCAAAAGAACAAAATTTGTGTGATTAAAAATAATAATNTTACAACTTTAGAATTGATCACCCAAGTGTAGATTGTACGAAGTAATATAATACTCAAAAATTCGAGGTCGAACCATAGGGAATTGGAAAAACTTAAAACACAGGAGAAAAATAAAAGAAAATTTTTTTTGAAAATTATTTGGAGAAATTTGTTTGTTCAAAAGAACAAAATTTGTGTGATTAAAAATAATAATAATTGAAAATACAAAAGCATTGGGATAACCTTTCAAATCCCCACAGTAATTATTAATGATTCAGTTTTCAAACTTAATTAAGAATCAACTGAGAAGTGATCTCAATCAGAATTTTTAGCGGTGATAATATGAAAACATCAAAACTTATAATTAATGAATTATCTTAATAGATAGAAATTTACTAGTATATCACAAGCATTCACCGTGTCCAGAGTCTAAGATAAATTAAGCTTTTCAATACGTAAATCTTATTTTATTTCAAATAATAAATCAACTATCGTATGAGAAATTCTAATTAATTAATTCAAGTATGGAATAACCAGTTATTTGACTCGCATGAAATTTCAAACATTCGATTTACGTGGCACAACGAATCAAGAAATTATCCAGAGCAAAAACTTTATTGAAAGAAAAAATTAAATTAAAAGAATAAATCATGCATTAAAAAGAACATTGAATCAATAATAAATACCGTGCTTCATTAAAAGTATTTCCCCTAGCTTTAGTTGGGCTTTTAGCAAGCCATAGAAGTAGAACAAAAACTATAAAAGAAAAGATAGAAAAAGAATAATCCTTATTCAATAGATGAGAACCTCAATTTATACTAAAATAAATTCTAGGTATAGGTAGAAAATATAAGGTTGGATTGGGAAGAATTCCTTTCCAAAAATAAGTTTTTTAAGGTTAAATTCAATGCTTAAAATCTTGGGGGCGCGGGTACAAAATATGTCCAGACTTCGAGCTTGAATGTCGAATATTTAGAGGCCGATTCATGAAATTTTCGTGAAATACCCTTTCGTAGCCCTTGAAGTCTTCTTTCTAACCTGAAAAAATCAGATCAATCAGATAATGGTGTAAAAAGTTATGACCAAAATACTGAAAATGTGTCAAATCCTTATCTTCTAGAATACTTTTAATCTAACTTTAAATAAGTTTTCTTATAACTTGGACTCTTATAAGGATTAAATTACCTCCCTACCTTCAAATCTTCCTATCTTAGTCTTGAATTTTCATTCCTTATCAAATATAATTCTTCTTCTAGTGATTGTTTCACTTGCCTTATCCATTATTACTTTAAATCAACCAATTTACCTGCAAAATAAACCAAGCAACTAAAAAAAGTATCAAATTAGAAAATCAAGAAATTTAACAAATTTAATCATAAAATAATATATAATTAACCAATCATTAAATATAATAAAATAGCACTTTTGATGGTTAATCAGTCACGACGACCCAAAATCTCCAAACTCAATTTGCGCAACTATGATTGAATAGATGATCAAACAATCAAATCAATGAACACAAAACAATCACAAGTTCTTACAATAAATAATAAATAACACAAGTGATTTGTTGACGCAGAAACTCTCATCGAAAAAAATTGTGGGGAACCTTCTCGGTTCCCCAAAGTCTAATCCACTACTTGCTAAGTCAACATATAAGTACTCGAGACTTATAACTCAACCAATACCATGGTTAGATGCTCATTTCCTTGCTATGTCTCTTCGCTGAAAGTCCCATTTCGACATCTAGTGTAGTTTTACTTGGACCTCCCCGCCACATGGTTCATCTAGGCCTCGCGTCATTATGGTCACACCAACAATCTTTTGTATGCACACACCAATGGATTTTTCAATCCATCATGATCTTCAACTCCAATTTATGAGGTTGGATAGAATCTCTAATGGTAGCCTTTGGATCTAAGGGATCAAGTTTGTGGTGAAAACTCTTAGGATAGAGGAATGAATTTCTATCTTTGAAATCTCTCTAGAGGCTTAAGAGAGACTTAACTCTCTCTATTTATAAGTCCGAAATAAGGGTAGTCTTATTAAATAAGTAAATTCAAATTCGCAAACATTGAAAACATTTAATTCCAAGGTCATATTGCCAAATGATAACTTTGTATCATCATTCCTACAGTTTATCAAAACATTGGGAGTAACTAGGAAGGGACGACCTAATATAACTGCAATCTAAGCATTGGCTTTCAACTTCGAATACGCGTCCAATATAATAAAATCAATAGAAAAATAAAAATTGTCCACTTAAACTAGCACATCCTCTTACACCCCCCTTGGTATCTTAACAAATCGATCAACAAGTTGATTTTTATCATTGTGGGCTTCAACTCACCAAGAGCAAGCTATTCATACACTGAAAAGGGAAGAAAATTCACACTGGCACCCAAATCTAGTAAAATTGATTCAATTCTAAATTTTTCAATCACATAAGAAATAGTAGGGCAACTAGGATCCCTTTACTTGGGTGAGGTATTGTGTCGAATGATAGAAGAAAAATTCTCAGTTAAGAATGCCTTCTTTTGCACATTAAGCCTATACTTAATAGTGCACAAATCTTTAAGAAATTTAGCATAAGATGATATCTATTTGATTCTATCTAATAAAGGGATATTGATTTTGACTTGCTTAAAAATTTCAAGAATCTCAGTATTCAAATTAGCAGTGTTATCAAAATCACACCGGTCATAGAACCGGCAGAGGAACCAAGTAAATGGTTCACTAGTTCAACCATTTGGTCAACTGGTCAGACCAGTCATACAATAAAAAAAATATATAAATTATAAATTTAGGATAAATTGAACCAATATACCTTAAAGTTTGTCACTCAAAACATCACATACGAAATATGCAAGCAAGCAAAAAATAGAGTTCAAAGTAGATTATGAATTCTGAGTTTTCCCTGTTCGGAGCAAGAAGCGGGAGTATGAGTAGCAATAGCTGCTCTTAACCATTCCGCCATTCCTAAATTTAGAAAGGAATGAAGTAAGGGATGATTGAATAGAGTTACTGAGTTCATGAGTCTTCCACGTATTATTCAGTCCCCGGGATTGAGTGAATTTTCTTACATATCCATGAACTGTCTTGGGGAATTTGGAGATCCCAAAGGCTTTTGTTCCTTATAAGAGAAGCTCCTGCTTTGCCTCGGCCCTCTTCTTCCTTGGTCCAAACACAGGCCTAGATCTTTTTGTACAGAAAAAATTTTTGGGTGCTAAGATCCAAAGTCGAGAGGGAAACAACCCAAATCGTACTGTTCATCTACAAAGACAACAAATGCTCTCAACAACTAGGCATCACTCTATTTCTGAGTAATTCCATCTTCTTTATTATTTCGTGTCGCGGTGAACAAACAAAAAAAAGAGGGTCATTGAGAAAGAACCGAGTCTCCATATTCTTGACTTAGCTTTATTAGGGGGGCTCACGAGAACCCTTGCTATCTTTCTCTGCCAATATATTCTATTATAAGGGATTGCAAGCCCTTACACATTACATTTTGGTCCTTGAGAGAAATTTTTGGTTTTGTATAATAAGTCATGTAACCAAACATATGTCTTCTCCCTGACCCAATAAAAACGTAAGTCTTCTACATTTTTCCCTTTGCCCTTCTGTCTCCAATTCATCTGTCCAGATCCCACAAGTCCCTTTCTTTCTAACACAACCCATCTCTCTCTCTCGCTCTCTCGCTCTCTCGTTCTAACCCGATACATCACTCTCTCTTCCTAACCCAATACATCCATCCCTTTCTCAAACCCTTGCACACATGCTTGTATATCTTACATGTAAAGATCATAGAAAAAACTTTCTGCGTAGAGAGAGATAGAGATCTAAGTAAAGATATACACAGATCTGAGTCACCTAAGTCGTCGCCAGAGGAGAGAAGATCACCTGAGAGTTCGCTTGAGCTATCATCTAGAGATTGCCTGTTCGTCGCCTAGGAGGACTGCCTCCAAGAGGATCGACTAGAAGTCTAGAATTAAATTAGATTAGGGAAAATTGCCCTAAAAAAGAGGGATTTTTTTCAATATTATATTGTTCGCATCACATCGTCGATTCGCATCAAACCGCAGGTTCACTGATTTTCATAAAAATTGGTTAGTTTAACAATTCAAAATTGGTTCCCATGCCTATGCGGTCCAACTCAAGAACTGGACCAGTCTAGGCCCTGGTTTAGGGTCTGACCAATTCGACCGGGCAATTCGGTCTGATTCTATTAACACTACAAATTAGGCTTAGATGAAGGTAATAATCTATGAGGAAAGGGAGCAATAATCAAACATCTCATGGGCTCTATAGAATTAGACTTGTCAAGTTTGTCACTCTCCCTCGTAGATTTTGTAAATTCCTCAGGCTTTTGGGCATTCGTTGGAATAGTTTTATCAACCACTTTTCCACTACGGAGAGTGGTAACAGACTTGACTTGCTCATGTGTGGTTTCAGATAGAGACTCACTCATATTAACTTGACCCTGTGGCTTCGATAGTAGTTGTGACGCAAACTTATTTTTTTCTTGATGGCAAGGAGTAATGGTCAACTTAATAAGGATGCTCATAATATCATTAATAGCATGAGTTGTCTGATTATTGAAATTCTTCTAACTATTAATGAAGTTAGTCTAACTTTGCACAGATTGTTGTATGACCTTCTCAAGGTCCCTTTTTGGAGGTGGAGTGTAAGGCACAAAATTAGAAGGATCTTGTGGAGGTGGTTGTGGTGTAGGATTTTCAGTCTTCCAACTAAAATTCAGATGATTTTTCTACCCTAGATTGTAAGTGTTTGAGTAGGGATTATTTTATGGCTTAAAAACTTTCCCCATAGCATTTGCTTGATCATGTACAACTTCTATGAAAGTAGGAATTTTAGGACACTCCTTTGTGGAATGGCCCGGGATCTCACAAATATTACAAATTTCCTCTTGAGGAACAACTTGTACTTCATTAACCTTCCTGAATTCCATAGCCTCAACCTTCCTAAACAGTGTGGCAATTCTAGCACCTATGTCATCCTCATCTCTCAAATGGTATTTACACCCACCTAATGACGCACTTGAATTTTTATTTTTAGAAGAATCAGGGGACAAAGTATCCCAAGATTGTGCGCTTTCATCCAAATGATCAAAATAATCCAAGGCTTCATCAGGTTCTTTGGCCATAAATTCTCCATTGCACATCATCTCAAAAAATTGACACATCTGTGATGATAAAATTTCATAAAAAAAACTTATATGCACCAACTTTCACAGCTTTGATGTAGCCAAGAGGCAAAAAGGTCTTTAAAATGTTTTCAACACTGGTAAAAGTTCTCATTCTTTTTTTGTTAAAAAATCATAATTTGTCTTTTCAAAGAATTTGTACGGTGTGTGGGAAAAAACTTTTTCCAAAATACTTTCTGCATCTCTTGCCAAGTACCTATAAATCTAGGTCTTAAAGAGTTTAGCCAGGTCTTGGATTTATCCTTTAATGAGAAGGGAAAAAGCTTCAACCTGACTGTGCTTTCAATCGCAGTTTAGTCATGGAAGGTAGCACATACTTTCTCAAAATCACGAATATGGAGATAAGGGTTTTCAGTGTCTACCAGCCATGAAATTTAGGGAGTGATGCTATCATCCCAAGTTTAAAAACTAATTTGCCTAATATACTTGAGAACTTATTGACTTATCAATATAAAACACATCAAGTTCCCCTCCGCCCTCCCTTAGTTGATATTCACAAGTAAAATAACAAGTGAAAAATAATCAAAGAAAAAATGTGTGACTTCATGACAAGATTACAAATTTACTCCCCTTAAGTATTTGAACAAACTCCTTTCTAGGTTCACATGCAACATATCTAGCCTAGTCAAGAGTAAATCTCCCCGATTCCTCTCATATATACCTAAAATATTATCCTCATTTTTGTCACAAATGTCAATCCAATGACGACCCATGAAAAGCAAGGTACAAAATCAAGTTACTTAACATATTATTTTCTTATTTGCTACAAATTTCAATCCAATGACAACCTATAACAATCATGACATAAAATTATAGTATAACAAGAAGGTATAAATGCATAATAACTATCCAAATCATGCATGTAAACTAAGGGACAAACAAGGCACATAACTCAAGGTCAAATATGCTTAAGCATCAATAAGTAGGACCAAGAGTACGTCACAACAACAAAAATAAGAGCTAAACAAATAAAAGTCAACAAGAAAAAAATAGAGTACTTTGGTACATGCCATCAATAAATGTAAAGACATTCATGCTCACAAACGACTTATCCTAAGTCTTTAAAATTCATAGCTCAAATGGTTACGAATTGTCCCTTTTCCCAATTTGGGGTGACCTAGTCTCCTTCTATTACAGGCTAGAGCTCAGGCAGATCAATCGAGTGAGTGTTTTGGTCGCTCAAGCGAGACCTGAAGTAGAGCCTTTATGTTGTCTGTTGTCCAGCTAGAGTCCCAACATGTGTGCATAATGTAAATCAAGCCTAAATGCTATTCAATGCAATGCATGGATAAATTTGGATAAGAAATAAGTGAAATTTTTAAATTTAACTAATGAATGCTCACAATTCAAATAATCATTAAAATAACACAAATTTGTACTTTAATAGCTCCATCCAAAATTTATCATCCCAATATATTACTCTAAGACATATTCAAAGATATAAAACTCAATTTCATGCATTCTAGGTCAATGGTTCCTCACTTGGTTCAATTTCACACAAACGTGATTAAATTGTGTTCAACTTTGATAAATTCATGTGCATAGTGTGTGAAACCAATCTCCAATACAAAAAAGATTGTGATATGATTTAAGTTATTAATAAGCTCATCATGAAATCCTAATGCATTGTCTAAGTGAAAACATGACCATTCAGTTAGTATCCTAAATATTCTCTTCTTTTTGACAACTCCCCCTTTCTTTTATCTCTTCTACTCTATGGCTTCAATCAACAAGATTGTGAATTCTGTACTTTTAATGTATTCTTCTAGACATGATTAACATGAGTTCTATGAGCTTTACAAATGAGCAATTAATACTTAAGCATAAGTACTCTCACAATTCAAGTGCAATTATTTTTAGCCTTCTATTTATACTTCATCTTTTTAGATTTGGTCACATTGGGCTCTTTTTTCATGATTGGCCTTCTACATTTTTTAAGGGATTGGAGTTTAAATAACCATTAGTCATGTGTTCACCTATTACCAACACTTAGAGTCTTTTAAGGTCATTCATAATTTAAACTCATCAAACTCCTAAGTGTGAAGGTGAATAATATACATGTACTTGATTTTGAATCTTTTAAAGTTAAATATTATCCATTCACGTTAGGATGCAAGAGACTTTGACTAATGAATTTAGGCCACTAAGTTCTCTATCCCGTAATATGGCTTATAGCAATGAACATTTCAACCTTTATTTTAGGATTGAAAATTTTCAATGCAAATTAAATTGTGAAGTACCATGATCATCAAACAAAGAAAAACAAACAAAAGAAAATATTTTTGACTTTTTCTTTTTCAATGTTTTTGAATTTTTCAATAGACACATGTACATGAAAAAAGTGTATAAAAATGCGAAGGAAAACACAAAGCATTTTAACATAAATTCTAAAAATAAATGTCAAAAGAGACATCAAAATATTTTTGGATTTTTTTATTTTTTTATTTTTTGGTTTTTCAAATTGCAAATGTTTTTGCATTTTCATATGGAAAAAAATGAAGAAATAACAAACAAATAACACAAACAATATATATACAGTAAAGACATAGTCCCAATGCATGACAAATCATTGATGCTCCTAGGACTAAGTTAAAAAGACACTTACTCAAGTACACAAATACCTAAGGCTTTCCTAAGACTCTTGAATCTAGGGGCATCCAAGGGTTTAGTGAGAAGAGTGGTAAGTTGATCTTGAGTTTGGACATACTCTAAAGCTATCACCATGTTTTCAACAAGCTCACTAATGAAATGGTGATGTATATCTATATGTTTTGTCCTAAAGTGTTGTACAGTGTTCTTCAAGATGTTAATAGCCTTCAATTGTCACAATACACAATTAAGGTATCATAAGACATCCGATAATCAAACAACACTTGTTTTAACCAAAACATGTGTGTGCAGCAACTTCTCGTTGTAATGTACTCAGTCTCAGTAGTAGATAAATAAATGAAATTTTCCCTTTTAATTTTCCAAGAGGCTAAGTTATTCCTAATGTAAAAACACCCACTAGAAGTGCTCTCATGATCATCTATATTTTCGGCCCAATCGGTGTCGGAATAGCCAATAATCTTGGCATTAGTCTCAAAGGTATACCAAATATCATACCCCGAAGTCCCACTCACATAAAAAATGATGTGCTTAACCGCAAGTAAGTGTGCCTCTTTAGGGTAAGAATGATACCATGCACATACACCAACACTAAAGGCAATTTTAGGTCGACTCGCAGTGAAATAAAGTAGACTATCTATTATACTATGGTACAATTTGTGATCTACATTTTTCCCTAAAGTGTCTTTACTCAATTTTGTGTCAGTACTCATTGGGGTACGCAAGTGCTTGGCTGACTCTAATGCAAACATCCTAACCAGGTCATTTGCATAGTTAGACTATGAGACAAAAATTACATTATTCATTTGTTTCACCTACAAACCTAGAAAGCAAGTTAGTTCTCCCATCATGCTCATTTCAAATACAGATTTCATTAGTTCACTAGAATCATGTGGAAGCAAAGACAATATCATCAACATACACCTAGTGCTTGCTCCTTTGAGTTGATTAAATTAGAGAGGAATTTTCAAACGCAAGAAAGGGTATTGTTTGTAACTCGGTCAATTACCGAGGTCATCTCCTTAGGGAAGACGATTAGTTTAAAGGGTGATAAAGTAAAAAGAAATAAAAATTTTTAATTTTGAAAGTATTTGAGAGTTGAAAAACTTAATTACTTAAAGAAATAATTATTAAATGAAAGAACAGGGTGATCGGTAGAGATCACCTCACCATGATTAGATATTTTGACTCAAATTCAATAACTCACTTGAGCTTACAGTCAGGCTTCACCCAAGCGAAAGATATTTCATTAAACACCAAATTTAATTATCAAATGTGTAACCCAAATCAAAGGTATTATTTGATTCAGGTGCATCGTATTCATTTATTGTTGCATCATGTGTACGGGATTTGGGCTAAAAGGTTAAAATCATAGAAGAGCCCTTATATGTGAGTTCACCCCCAAGACCTAGAGTCTGCATAAATCAGATATGTCGAGGTTGTGAGTTAGAGATAGTTGGGATCCAGCTCACAGTGGACTTTGGGGTCAAGGATATGACAGAGTTTGATGTCATCCTTGGGATGGACTAGTTGGTGGCACATTGGGTCATCATCGATTGTGATCAAAAGAAGGTCACAACTTACAGTTCAAAGGGTGTTTGTTTTAAATTCCAGGGAGAGAAGCATAATGTTTTACCCTGGGACATGTACAACTCCTATTGGCACANTGGATATGACAGAGTTTGATGTCATCCTTAGGATGGACTAGTTGGTGGCACATTGGGTCATCATCGATTGTGATCGAAAGAAGGTCACAACTTACAGTTCAAAAGGGTGTTTGTTTTAAATTCCAAGGAGAGAAGCATAATGTTTTACCCTGGGACATGTACAACTCCTATTGGCACAGGTAATAGATGGGTTGACTTGCTAGCTTTACCTTGGATGACGAGGTAAGACATGAGTTAGGTCTACCTCAGCTGGTGTGAGAGTAAGCAAATATCTTTCCTGAGAAGCTACTGGGGTTACCACCACATCGGGATGTTGAATTTTCTATTGAGTTACAATTAGATGTTCCTCTANTCCCATCATGCTCATTTCAAATACAGATTTCATTAGTTCACTAGAATCATATGGAAGCAAAGACAATATCATCAACATACACCTAGTGCTTGCTCCTTTGAGTTGATTAAATTAGAGAGGAATTTTCAAACGCAAGAAAGGGTATTGTTTGTAACTCGGTCAATTACCGAGGTCATCTCCTTAGGGAAGACGATTAGTTTAAAGGGTGATAAAGTAAAAAGAAATAAAAAATTTTAATTTTGAAAGTATTTGAGAGTTGAAAAACTTAATTACTTAAAGAAATAATTATTAAATGAAAGAACAGGGTGATCGGTAGAGATCACCTCACCATGATTAGATATTTTGACTCAAATTCAATAACTCACTTGAGCTTACAGTCAGGCTTCACCCAAGCGAAAGATATTTCATTAAACACCAAATTTAATTAACAAATGTGTAACCCAAATCAAAGGTATTATTTGATTCAGGTGCATCGTATTCATTTATTGTTGCATCATGTGTACGGGATTTGGGCTAAGAGGTTAAAATCATAGAAGAGCCCTTATATGTGAGTTCACCCCCAAGACCTAGAGTCTGCATAAATCAGATATGTCGAGGTTGTGAGTTAGAGATAGTTGGGATCCAGCTCACAGTGGACTTTGGGGTCAAGGATATGACAGAGTTTGATGTCATCCTTAGGATGGACTAGTTGGTGGCACATTGGGTCATCATCGATTGTGATCAAAAGAAGGTCACAACTTACAGTTCAAAAGGGTGTTTGTTTTAAATTCCAAGGAGAGAAGCATAATGTTTTACCCTGGGACATGTACAACTCCTATTGGCACAGGTAATAGATGGGTTGACTTGCTAGCTTTACCTTGGATGACGAGGTAAGACATGAGTTAGGTCTACCTCAGCTGGTGTGAGAGTAAGCAAATATCTTTCCTGAGAAGCTACTGGGTTTACCACCACATCGGGATGTTGAATTTTCTATTGAGTTACAATTAGATGTTCCTCTATCTCTATGGCACTGCATAGGATGGAACTGGAAGAGTTGCAAGAGCTAAAGGCCCAATTATAAGAATTATTAGACATCGGGTTTATTAGGCCGAGTGCCTCACTTTGGGGTGTTCCGGTGCTGCTTACTAAGAAGAAAGATGGGACACTTAGGATTTGGATCGACTACCGGCAGTTAAATCAAATAAAGATCAAGAACAAGTACCCACTATCGAGGATTAATGATCTATTTGATCAACTGAGAGGGGCACGGGTCTACTCCAAGATANTCGAGTGCCTCACTTTGGGGTGTTCCGGTGCTACTTACTAAGAAGAAAGATGGGACACTTAGGATTTGGATCAACTACCGGCAGTTAAATCAAATAACGATCAAGAACAAGTACCCACTGTCGAGGATTAATGATCTATTTGATCAACTGAGAGGGGCACGGGTCTACTCCAAGATAAACTTCTACATGGGTTACCATCAATTGAAGATTATGGAATCTGATATCCCTAAGATGACATTTAGAACTCAATACGAGCACTTAATGTTCACAGTTATGCCATTCAAGTCAACAAATGCCCCAGTGGTATTCATGGATCTTATGCATAGGGTGTTCCAACCCTATTGTTTGATTTGTTTTCTCTTGCTTACCACTCGAACCTGATTATGTGTATAATTTATAATAAAGGGTGAGTGTCACTCTTACTCAAGCTCATGAAAAATGTAGGAAAATTATGTGTGGTTGAACAAAAATGTGTGTGAGTATGTAAAAATGCTCCCCAAGTGTAGAGAGATTTATAGTGTCGTGTTTTGCTTAAAATGGTATTCCACGATCGTCTCCTCAAGGAAAGACAGATCAAGTGATTTCAAAAGTGATTTGTGAAATGGAAAAATGAAAAATATTATGNCCTCTTGCTTACCACTCGAACCTGATTATGTGTATAATTTATAATAAAGGGTGAGTGTCACTCTTACTCAAGCTCGTGAAAAATGTAGGAAAATTGTGTGTGGTTGAACAAAAATGTGTGTGAGTATGTAAAAATGCTCCCCAAGTGTAGAGAGATTTATAGTGTCATGTTTTGCTTAAAATGGTATTCCACGATCGTCTCCTCAAGGAAGGACAGATCAAGTGATTTCAAAAGTGATTTGTGAAATGGAAAAATGAAAAATATTATGATTTAAAGTTTGGTTGTTTGTGTTTTGAGGATTTTGCAAGTAGAAAAAGGGTTAGCAAATCCATGGAGTTCAATCCAATGGGTATGTCAAATCAATTCATTACATTCTACCAATGGAGCCTTGGTGTTTGATTGATTCGTAGGAAATGAAAAATGGACGTGGTTGCTTGGACAAAAGCATACACTGTGATAAGTCTACAGTGTATCAAAATCCTATAATCACATTCATCCGCACTCAACCTAGTCAAACCAAACATTTTACATGACGAGAGAGAATGAAAGAAAATTGATTCCGTATACCCAAGAGGAAATCTCTCTTATATTAGCCAACTAAAGGTTTAGCTACTCATGATAAAGCAAGAATAAACATGTTAATGAAATCAAACTTGAACTTGTATTAATGTAAGAAAGAGTTTAACTACAAAGGAAATGACATTCATACTCAAGATATAGAGCTTAAAGAGAAATATACCCAAATGCAACAATAAACTAGAAAACCCTAGCCAAACTCAAAACAAATTCAAATAATGGGATTAATGTGCTAGAAAGAAGGATTACATGTAGATTAAAGCTTACATGAATGAAAATGGTGAAGGAAAATGTAAACACCTAGCTTTCTCTCTCTAGAACCATCTTCTTCTTCTTTCTTGGACCTCCTCTCTCTAATCTTGATTGTGTAAAGGTAAGTTGCTTTTTGTAGAGGTTCACCAAAAAGGCTTCCAAAAATCAGACAAAAGGCATGGCCCCTTTCCTTTTCCAATCATTCTCTTTTTCTCTCTCCTTTCATTACCCTCTTCCACTCTTTCATGCATAAAGGTTGAATGCAGAGTGTAGGAGACTGTGGTGGAGTGCTTGAATGGCCAAAATATCAGATTAGATAAGAAAGAGTGGGGCTTTGTAGCTTGTGGAGTCGTGGGGAAAGTAATCTAGGACTTCTGGCATTTGGCTACTGGTACCAAGTGATGAGGTACCGATACCTCATCAAGTAGAAGGCTTAGGTACCGGTACCTAGTGATGGGGGTACCGATACCTCCTTTATTTCAACCATTTTGAAAAGCTAAGGTACAAGTGCCAGGTACCGGTACCTATATTCCAGTAAAGTCAGGTATTGGTACCTAGTGATGAGGGTACCGGTACCTACTTCATCTCTTCATCAAGCTTTGGTCCTAGTGTCAGGTACCGGTACCTAGGGTACTAGGTACCGATACCTACATTCCAGTAAGCTTAGATACTAATACCTAGTGATGTGGGTACCGGTACCTCCCTTGCCTTCTTTGANATATACCCAAGAGGAAATCTCTCTTATATTAGCCAACTAAAGGTTTAGCTACTCATGATAAAGCAAGAATAAACATGGTAATGAAATCAAACTTGAACTTGTATTAATGTAAGAAAAAGTTTAACTACAAAGGAAATGACATTCATACTCAAGATATAGAGCTTAAAGAGAAATATACCCAAATGCAACAGTAAACTAGAAAACCCTAGCCAAACTCAAAACAAATTCAAATAAATGGGATTAATGTGCTAGAAAGAAGGATTACATGTAGATTAAAGCTTACATGAATGAAAATGGTGAGGGAAAATGTAAACACCTAGCTTTCTCTCTCTAGAACCATCTTCTTCTTCTTTCTTGGACCTCCTCTCTCTAATCTTGATTGTGTAAAGGTAAGTTGCTTTTTGCAGAGGTTCACCAAAAAGGCTTCCAAAAATCAGACAAAAGGCATGGCCCCTTTCCTTTTCCAATCATTCTCTTTTTCTCTCTCCTTTCATTACCCTCTTCCACTCTTTCATGCATAAAGGTTGAATGCAGAGTGTAGGAGACTGTGGTGGAGTGCTTGAATGGCCAAAATATCAGATTAGATAAGAAAGAGTGGGGCTTTGTAGCTTGTGGAGTCGTGGGGAAAGTAATCTAGGACTTCTGGCATTTGGCTACTGGTACCAAGTGATGAGGTACCGATACCTCGTCAAGTAGAAGGCTTAGGTACCGGTACCTAGTGATGGGGGTACCGATACCTCCTTTATTTCAACCATTTTGAAAAGCTAAGGTACAAGTGCCAGGTACCGGTACCTATATTCCAGTAAAGTCAGGTATTGGTACCTAGTGATGAGGGTACCGGTACCTACTTCATCTCTTCATCAAGCTTTGGTCCTAGTGTCAGGTACCGGTACCTAGGGTACTAGGTACCGATACCTACATTCCAGTAAGCTTAGATACTAATACCTAGTGATGTGGGTACCGGTACCTCCCTTGCCTTCTTTGAATTTCTGCACTTCAAGGTCCTGAGCCATTCATCTTGAGTTCCTTTCTTACCCATTGTCCCCAATCACATTACAAAGTGATGGGCACCTGTATTTACCATCCAATCACCTTTAGTCAAGTAATTTTTCATTAATCTTTGATTTATTCCAATTTCCCATAATTCATGA
>CAUOFW020005092.1:33849-64589 GCA_963454935.2 Ilex paraguariensis
CAAAAATTAGGGTTTTAAAACTAGAAAGGAGATTTTATGGTATTTAAACCCTACTTTGTTCAAAACATGTAATCCTTGCAAAAAGCCTAAGAGAGGATGATTTCATAGCATATATATACCCTTGATAGCCAAAACATACATATATAAATACTCTAGCCTCAATGTAAGTGAATGAGAGAAAACCCCTACCTTGAATCCTTAGCTTTGGAGTGAAGAATAAGAATATTTGATCTTAAATCACTCTTGAATCTCTTGTTTTTCCCTTCCTTTCTTCTTCTCTAATGCCCTCTAGGGTTTCAAGAGGTGTGGGGGTGTGAGGGGAGTGAAGGAAATAAGAGCAAATGAGATGAAAATGAGTTTAAAACATAGCAGCCCCGAAAAATACTGTTCACAGGCTGTTTTGAGTTTCTCCAAATTTACGATTTTGGCACTAAAAATCTCCAATTTGATTCATATGACTACCCTAAGGCTTTTCGACATTCCGGATTCATTTTTAATGTTATTTTAACCTAAAAACATTTATTTTTATGATTTATCTCAACACCCAAGTCAACGTACACCCGAAACACTAAAATTTTTATTTTACCTATCCGAATCGGCTATTAATGAACTTTTACGATGTTTGCAAATAAAAGGTGTTTCTTAAAGCCTTTTATACTTATTTGAAACATNAATATAGAATTAAATTATGAAGTAATAGTAACATGTATCTTACTAAAAAAATTCATATTAAAAAAATATTTGTGTGATTGCATGAGATGAAATAGATAATGAAATCTTAATTATGACAAAATATAAAGTGAGTTTACTTATTANTATTATTCTTATATTTTGATTTATGATGCAAATGGAGACATTAAATGCAAAACGAATCATTTCGTTATCTGAGCATAATTCTCTCATCCAAGCTCCAATTGAGATGATTCAATATGCTATGGAATGATACGAAAGAGCTCTAAAACTTTCATGTTTTGAATTTTGAGAGATATTGACTGCATCAAGGTCTAAATCGAGCTTGAAGTTGCAGCAGTGCACGTGTACTGTTCATAGCCTGTCTTCGTCCCTTTTTCATTTCCAATCCATTCCTAAGCCAACCAAATCTATCTCAAACCTCTCCAACACANTTTTGAGTTTTGAGAGATATTGACTGCATCAAGGTCTAAATCGAGCTTGAAGTTGCAGCAGTGCACGTGTACTGTTCATAGCCTGTCTTCGTCCCTTTTTCATTTCCAATCCATTCCTAAGCCAACCAAATCTATCTCAAACCTCTNTTCGTCCCTTTTCCATTTCCAATCCATTCCTAAGCCAACCAAATCCATCCCAAACCTCTCCAACACATATTTCTACACCAAACCTATTTAATACAAGTTCTAGGACCTAAAATTTCATATTTTCACTTATTAAAACCAAATTTCAACTATTATTTTCACTAACATTTTAAATCTCTACTTTTCCAAGCTACCAAATTCAAACACACATCACTACATATATCCACATTTTTTTTATCACAATTATTTACTATATATCTATATACATATATAAAAGAAAATGCGGGGTGTTACAAATATAGATGCAAAACCTAAACAAGATAAAAAAAATAATAATAATTTGAAAGTATACATATATATACAAACATAAATTCAAAATAAAAAATTATTAAACTTGACAGAGATATCAAAACATACCCAAAATAATAAAAATTCATATAACGAACATTAAATTTAATATAGAATTAAATTATGAAGTAATAGTAACATGTATCTTACTAAAAAAATTCATATTAAAAAAATATTTGTGTGATTGCATGAGATGAAATAGATAATGAAATCTTAATTATGACAAAATATAAAGTGAGTTTACTTATCAAAAATGGTGTATGTAACATAAGCCGAACTTAGTTACTAATTGGATAGGTATATAAGAGGTGAGTTTAGTAGTTTGATAGTAAAAGATTAAATAGAATGAGAATGGAGATTTGTGGGGTGAGAATAGTTACACCCATAAATTTTAAGTCTAATATCATACACTCAAGTAATTTTTATGTTATCATCAATTTTTAATTTATGAAAAAATATGAGCGCGAGTTCGATTAAGAGATCATAAAATTTTAAACTTCAATTTTAATTAGTGTTAAATTTTTTACTCACATGTTATATGTGTCAACATGAACAAGATATGAAAAATAAGCAGGCCGATTGACACGACACGATTAGGTAAATGTGTTGAATTCAAATTGACTAGTGTTCGATACGAATCTATAAATAATCTTACACATTTATGTATAATATATATTTGAACGAGATAAAGCGACACTTTTTCATTAGTTTTACACACCACGTGGTGAGTTAAACTTGCCCAAAATTTTCTCCTCCCAATCACCTCCGAAATATATGAGACATTTATTTAAATTAATTATATGTAAGATTTATACAATATAAATCTAAAAGAAAAACTAAAACATAATAATACACTTTTAATTACAATAGTGGTGTTGTCTTGATTGATTTTTCAAAGATAATATAATGATTCAAAAGATTTTCAAACATCTTGACATACACGAGTTTTTATTTTATTTTGATATTTATTATTTATTTTCATTATATTTAACTCTATAATATTTACATAGACACATAGGTAAATGAATGGATATTTTATAATTAAATGATATTAGTATTATTAAGTGAAATTTATAAGTATTAGCAATGTATCAAGTAGTTGGACATTTTATACATTAAAATTTTTTCTATGAAAACATAAATTATATGTGTAATTAAGTTAAATAATATCTCATATTATTCAATTTCATTTTTTATTAATATATATCATGTTATATAATTAAAGAAAGGGTATATAAAAAAAAATTAGAGAAAGGCTATGCATGGTATATCTAGGTAAATAAATAAATAAATACTCCAGGTAGAACATTTGTTCTTCTATAAATTTAGACACCAAATAAGAGGAGCTTTTCATGGTAAGTGATTTTTATTTGTAGTATAGATTATAATCCTTTATTTATTATTTCATTTTCATATTTATGTCATTCTCATTCGAGGACATTACATACCAATTTGGACATTACATATCAAAATAGAAAATGTGATTATATGCACCGTATGACTATAGTATTTACTACCATTAACAACACAAATTTTCACAAATATTATTTTTGTCAAACCAGTTAAGAGAAAATCATTTCCATTTAATAAAATTCTATCTTATGTTTATTTTCATCATAGAAAATTGACATGGAAAAGATTAGCAATTAATTTGAACCTCACAAGCTAGGGTAAGGACATGTAAGAAAATGAGAAAAAATTAGTTCCAATAAATTTTCTCTTTGATTTTTTTTTTTTTTTGATAGATCAGTTATCGTGTATTAAACTAAAACCCATTGTACATATGTAACTCATTCATAATAGATGATTTGTAAAGCAAAAAAAGTATATAGGAATCTAGATCACTTTTTTAGGTCGATAAACTTTAATTTTCTTAATAGGTGTCATGGTTATTTCATTTACACTTAAGTGAAAATTTTTGGGATAATGAGGTGAGCAAACCATTGCTTTTCCAAATTTTTGGGAAATGGTTGAAATTGGTGTTGCCTTGTTGTCTTCATCGAGTAGAGAGACTTTTGTTTTGGGGGTTTGAAGATCCAACAGTTGGATCTTCAATTATGGGAGGAAGAAGAATAAAGAAGATAAAGAAGTTGGTATTTTCTCTATCACTCTCACCAACGCAAATTACAAGAAAATGGAGGGAAAAAAAAAAAATTTCCACTTGAACTCTCTTTTTTATACTTTACCCATAATGTGTCACATGTCACATTTCTATTGATTGACAATAAAAAAGTCAATCACTTTTCGACACCCGTGATGTTTGGAAATAACTATATCATTTATATTATGGGTTCCACAAATAAAACCAAATTGTTGGAATTTAATTGTATCTCTCGTTTACGCGTTTTGTCGTGTTTTACGTAAAAATTCCGACTATTTCAAAATTCAATGAAAATTGACTGACTAACTCGATTTCGCAATACGAATCGAACGGTGAGATCAGGTAAAAATTCACATTTTTAACTCACATTAAATCGACCTAATTATCGTATTATCTTTTTAATTAAGATTTTAATTTTCTCGGATTTTACAAAATTAGTCAAACAAGAACAAATGAATATGTAAGGGATTGCCTTCAAATACAATATATATAATGAGGGAAGTCGTCTGTGCATATTTTCGGTTCTAATTGCTTGTGCGTACCTTATTCCTACTATAGCTTGAATTATTCATATATGTAAACATAGAACCTCACGATAATTAACCAAAAGAATTGATCGCTGCGTAAGATAATAATCCCAAAGCAAAATAAATAAGTCCGATAGAAATTTAATCTCGTAGGTGAACAAAATGGATTTGTCCAACTTGGTTATGGAGCTTTAACCAAAAAAATAATAAATAAAGTTGCTTGGAGCTTCTAATCCCAAACGTGAGGTTTAATAAATTAATGTATATCAAAAAAAAAAGGGCGTGGTAGAGTGTAAATTCTCTAAATATTATAAAGAGGTTTTCTTTTTTGTTTACGTTGTATGAGATGAGTGTTTCCAATTATTTAGAATTACTTTCAAGCTAGGGTTTGCATATAAGATATTTTTGAGTAAATGTATCTAATCACATGATTAACCTATAACTAGTATAGCTAGTGAGTTAATTCGGGAATTGATGAGCATGTTAAACAAATTCCTATTTGATTTGGATGCTGAACATGTAATTATGTGTGGTATGAATGAACATGCTATGTGTTTACATTTACGCTCTTTAGGTGTTTGATAAAATGTTGGAGTGTATTCAAGTATGTTATTTGAGTTAATTAATGCTTATAACATGCTTGGTATTGTGCTAAAATGTTCATTGTATGCAAATGCTATAATTAATATTGTGTTTACAATTAAATTGTAATGGTGCATTACATTGTATGTGTATGAGGCACAGTACATTCTTGAAACATGTCATGATTATGAGTGTTGTGCATGGGTTTAATCAATCACCACTAAGAGTGTAACTTTGATGAGCCAACCCAAGTTCAACCCGAAAAACTAGGGTTTGAGTTGAGGTTTTAAAATTTTGGGTTGGGCTTAGGTTCAAAAACACTAACCCGAATTGAAATCGAGCAATATCTAGGTTGAGATCTCAGATTATCGAATTCAACACAGCTAGGGTTCCTTCTTTTTTTCTTCTTGCGCTTCTGTAAAATTCGGAAAAATTTGAACTTTTTCTAACAAAAGGCACGCCACTATTATGCGGGATTAAAATGCATATTTCTATAGAGCTCGGATGAAGCAACGGACTTCACTGTTAGATTCGTATCGCGAAATTTAATTATCACATCAAATTTTGCCAAATTCTAATATAGTCGGATTTTGTACGTTTTTCGAGACAATTGAGTGACGAATGAACTTTTAAACGTCCCCAAAAATAGAAATGATAAAATTTCCTTATAATTGAATATAAGTTCAAATAAAATTTATTTGAACTAAAATCGAGATTTAATTAAGTCGTTTCAGGTTAAAAATGGACCCGAAAGTGATAAACGAGCGGGACAATGTGGATCGCGCAATTAAAAGTATAAATAGGGGTTAATATCTGAAAAATTAGATATTTTTCACACCCATTTAGCCGGCTGCTTCAAGCGTTAAAGAGAGAGAAGACAGAAAAATTCATTTTTCTATTTTACTTCTACGATCTAAGGTGTTCTGTCGATCGGAATCGTATAGACCAAGAACTAAACTTTATCTATGCGGTGAGGGCTACGCATACGTACCAAGAACGAAGAGTTTCACAGAAAATCCGAGAAGATGATTTTGGGAAAATCAAGGTTTTGAGGGCTAGAAGAGTGTCTTGAGCCTTCTACTCTATCTTATACGCTCCAAGAGATAGGGTTTCTCCTACTTTTGTTCACTTTCTTACCTAGGGTGTATTTGGAATGAGGTAAAGGTATGGAATAACCTAGATCATTGACTATGGTTGTAAAAATGAGGAAATGGGCATGGAATTTGGCCTAGACCAATTTCTAATTATGTTGGGGGAGGAAATTACTTGTGTGATTTCCTTGAAATTTGATATTTTGGGCATGTTATATGTCATATATTATGCTTTGTGAATGAAGTGGAAACTCTTGTGTGATAACGTGAATTGTTACCTTAAAGGTGTTTGTCAAAATGTTTATGTGTGAATCAAGTTGTTATGACATAATGATGTATAACATGTTTAGAAAATGTGTTGAAAAGAAATGTTAATATGTGCTCATTGAGATATTGACATTGTATTGATTTATGGAATTTATATGCCTATAATGTAAATTGTCATGACACATGGTGAGATGTGTGTTTTAATTTGTCCATATGACATCCATTACATATGAGACATAATATGTGTTTAATTTGACTCACGACATTCATTACATTGCATATGCACGGGAATACATCGCATTTCATGGGTGTGAGTGNCATTACATATGAGACATAATATATGTTTAATTTGGCTCACGACATTCATTACATTGCATATGCACGGGAACACATCGCATTTCATGGGTGTGAGTGCATGGTTGATATCAAACACCAAGTAGGTGGGTGATAAGTGGGCTCAGTACCGTTGGACCAAGGTCCGACAGAGTCCCACGGTTGCATGTCATGAAAAACTTGTGTCAGGTATAATAAGAAGGGCTAGACACGTCCTCGGGTGCAAGGCCCGTCTACTGGTTTTATACACTTCCTACGGTGCAAGTTCAAAAAAATGTATCGGTTTGTGGAGCCGGTAGTGCGACATCAAAAGTCCGCTACCCAAACAAAGACACATGATTTTTATTATATAATGATTTCATTTGATGAAAAACATCCATGAATGAAGTGGTTTTATGAATATATAGTGGGTGTTTTAAAAATGATCATTTGATGTATTTCATCAATGGTAAATGTAGTACACTTGTATTGCATAGTGTGGTGAGAGCTGGTAAAGGCTTTGGTTGATGTGCGTGAGTGAGTCTCATCTCATTTCATGGCATGACATGATAGATTCCAACATGAATTGAATATTCTTGCATTGAAAATGGATATTGATTGAGTGTTGTTGCATGTATACATTCATATGCACTTTAGGGGGGGAGTAGCCCTTGTAGGAAGTATTCTACTGGGCGTTGGCTCACCCTATGCAGGAAACATTTCAGGTACGGGACATATTTCGATGAATGACACACATTCGGGGCCTGTAAGGTGAAAAAGAGCCGGGTTGTGGCTCTTGAACTGAGATTCATGTAAAATTTTTGGTTTAATTCCATTTTGGCATGTAAATTGTATGGAATGGGTTGTAATAGACTTGTATGAATCATGTATAATGTAGAAAATATCTTTATACATGTTTGGGATGAATTTGGAAAGGTTTTGATTGGATTGAAAATGAAAAACTGATGAAAAAATGAAATTCTGGACAAAACCTATTGGTAGTAGGCAATAACTATCGGTAGCTAACAGGTAGTACTTGTACAACAGACAACGACTACTGGTAGCTAACAGGTAGTACTTGTCCAGTAGGCAACAACTACCGGTAGCTTACAGGTAGAACTTCTACTGGTAGTTATAACAAACACCTACCGATAGCTCTTTCAAAATTCTGAAAAAGCAAAAATTATTTTGCTAACCTTTTGAACTTTATTTTTTTTAGTTCCAATGATGCAAATGGACATTAAATGAGGTATATTAAGGCTTATTGGACCTCCATTGAATTAAATGATTAAAAGAACATGAGTTATACGTATGAGTTATGATCTTAGTCAAGGGGATATGATTAGCGTGATGTTGGGTTATGCCACAATCACAGGATATTTTCGCGGGTTGACAGATGGTCAACGAGACCCCCGATTTTAGGGGCGTCACAGCTTCTGCCTCCCTCTCTCCCTCTCTCTCTCTCTCTGAACTCTGCATTTTTGTCTCTTTGGTTCGTCTCCCTCTACAGCTTTACCTTTTCATCTCTCTGCATCTCTCTATGTGAAAATAATGAAACTATCTTGTTCAATGAAGCCCCAAATCTATCGCTTCGATCCAACCATTGTAAGGTTGGATTTTGTAGATATGTGATCAAATATACTTGTATTCATGCGCAAATACACTTATAGGTATAAAACCTTATAGATCTATGTATTTTGTGTGTGTGTGTGTGTGTGTATATTTGTATATGAATCTGTAATAGAACACAAAATCAGCATTTATATACAAATCTATGTATACACAAAGNTGTGTGTGTGTGTGTGTGTATATTTGTATATGAATCTGTAATAGAACACAAAATCAGCATTTATATACAAATCTATGTATACACAAAGCCCTCTTATATATTAGGTTCTTTGAATCCTAAAGCATTAAAAAAAAAAATCTTACGGTTTAAAAAATTATTCCCAAATTTAACTTAAATTTGACTCCAAAATCAGTCTGAATTAAACCCGAATTAACTAACTTGAATTCAACCCGAGTCTGTCGGAATTCAACTTGGACAATATTTGGGTTGAATACCTCGAGTTTAGGTGTGATTTCAGTTAAGGCTAGGGTAGATCTCTCAACTCGCCTAAGTTGCACCCCTCACCACATAGGTAAAGGTGATGGGTGGGGGTCGAGAAATTGGACCAAGATCTAATTGAGTCTCATGTGATATATTACATGAAAGTGTGTCGGGTAGCAAGAACGGATAGATCCTCTCTCAGATGCAANTGAGAAATTTGGACCAAGATCTAATTGAGTCTCATGTGATATTACATGAAAGTGTGTCGGGTAGCAAGAACGGATAGATCCTCTCTCAGATGCAAGACCCGGTTATGTCGGTGACACATTAGCTGGTGGTGTAACGAGTTCATAAAAATGTGTCGTTATACGTGAAATCGGAAGTAGGATGCCCTCAAAATTTGGTGGAAGTGCAATAATTATCTACTCCAATAAAGACACCAAAATTAATAAATAGTCATTGGAGATGTATGACAATTGGAGGTGTATAACCCAATAGTCATGGCACTGTATATTGTCTCGTACATGAGAACTCGGTAGTGGATTTGTGGTTGGACATGTGTTCATAATACTTCATTCATAGTTGTCATGTTAAGTGTCATTTAAATGTTTTCCTTATTCTCAAACCTTTTGTATCAAGAATTGATCATTGTTTCGTGCGGTATTTTTTTATTTAATGCTGGATTGCATAAAAGTGGTCAACTTAAAGCGAATGACTAGTATTCCCAAAGTATATATTATGAGCTTGGATTTATAAATCAACCTCTCTAACTGGTAAAAAAGTTGTCTATCATGTTGTCACCCGTGCAAGCATAGCAACATATTCCCTTCGCAAAGAAGAATGATTGAAAAATGAGCAGTGTGAGTTGAGAATCTTCATATTTTTAATAGTTCAATCTTGTTGGGCTAATCCACGAGGTTTTTTAATCAATTACCCATTTTGTTCCCCGACAATAGGTTTTTTTTTTTAATCCATAATATAGTACTTTACTCTGATTTGTTATTTGATATTCAAATTCAAAAATGACATATATAGTTTTTTCCAGTCTCTAGAAAAAATGTTAAAAAATAGTTTTTAAAAATCTCTTATGTAGTTGAGGTGCACGCACTTGTCCCAAACACACGCCTGAGGAACTTTTCATGAGGTTTGCTCTCAAAATGGTTGTTAAACCCAAAAAATCTCGAGGTTATTTCACTTACATTCACACCTAGATAGCCCAAACATAATTGTTGAGCACAATAGTCACATGTTATTATTTATATGAGTTAACCGTCAAAATAATCACATCATGTTTCAAGAAAAATTTAAATTCATATATTACATAACAATACCTAATTCTTCTATGGGTANGCACAATAGTCACATGTTATTATTTATATGAGTTAACCGTCAAAATAATCACATCATGCTTCAAGAAAAATTTAAATTCATATATTACATAACAATACCTAATTCTTCTATGGGTAACAAGCTTAACATAATACAAAACACATCAATAAGAAGCAATAATTAATTAGGCAAACTATCCCAAATTGCATGATATTTGAATTACTATGATAAACTTGATAAACTAACAGGTTATGTAAATAAGAAATTTGCATTCTTGCCCACCATACTTCATCTGCTATTTTTCGTTTCTACAAAAAAGAGGGGTTAATTGTAAATTGCACCACAAAAGATTGTTCGAATATTAATTTGTACCCCCAAAGATCACAAATTTTAATTTGCACTCTCAAAGATAGAAATTTGTATCAATGTGCAACCCCAAAGATTAAAAATCTTAATTTGCACCCTCAAAGATAAAAATTTGTATCAATATGCAATTAAAACTAACCATCGGCAGTTTGCTGCCTAAAATTAAATTGATAAATTTTATTTACATCCCCTCATACTTATCACTTAATCATTTGAACCACTTCACATTTAAAATATTACGCCTACATCTCATAACGTTTGTGCACGTGTAACACGTAATCCTTTTTCGTTGATATCTGTTAATATAACAGTTAAAAAATATGATTTTATCTTAATAAAAAATTATAATTTTATATTACCCTTTATTTTGTGAGTCTGATATTTTCTAAAGTTCAAAATCAAGCTTATCATGTTAATGTCCAATAGAATGTAGATATTTATATAATATTTTTTATATGCAATGCAATATATTACTTACAAATAATTATTTAAATGCCCAATTGGGGGGACATTTTAGATTGAGAGTATTTTTATTAGGATTTTATAACCGTTACAAAATATGATTTTATCCTAATAAAAAATTACAATTTCAAATTACCCTTTATTTTTTGAAGGGGTTCAAATGATTAAGTGACAAGCATGAGGAGATCTAGATATAATTTATTAATTTAGTTTTAGACAACAAACTGACGGTAGTTAATTTTAGGTGCGCATTGATACAAATTTATATTTTTGAGAGAGTAAATTAAAATTTTTAATCTTTAAAAATTTTAATTAAAATTTAAACGNATACAAATTTTTATTTTTGAGAGTGTAAATTAAAATTTTTAATCTTTAAAAATTTTAATTAAAATTTAAACAATCTTTCGATATATAATTTATAATTAACCCTAAAAAGAGTGAAAATATCTTTTCTATCATACTACGCCGTGAATAATATAGGAGTCAAATGAATGATACATCTAAGAGAGACGGGTGGGAGCGAACCGCCCAATAGATATTACAAATCAATCTTATTATATTAATATTGACTCTAAATACATAATAAAAAAAACATATATAGACCCGCATCCATAAATTTATTCAACTATGTAAAGAGCCGACCCACGTTTATATCCTCATCCCCCTTCGTCAGATATGCATTTTTCAACAAAGGTTTTCCCTTGTTAAACTATATCTATTCATCAACTGTGTTCTGATTAATATACAAAGCTTATAATCTAACATAATTTAATGACTTTGACTAAAAATATTTTAAGTCCAAAAAACAATTAGTCACCTGATAAGAGCCGTTTGTACGGTGGATAATGCTCGACAACAAAAGCTTAGTATTTTCACATAAATAAATCTATGGAGCAATCATAGTAAGGTAATTAGGGAAGTCAATCGTATCGTGTCGTGTCACTTTTAATTGTGTTATTTTAGTGTCGGATCATTTTTGGTACGTGTCGAGTTTGTGTCAATAAAAAATTATTTAATTCCACAACAACTCATATAATATTATTTAAGAAATAAAAAAAATTATAAAATTTTTATTTTCTGTCTACAATACTCGTTAAATATTTATTTTCAATCTATAATACTCGTTAATTATGTTATTAGTGTCGAACTTTAATTTGACTTATTTATTACTTGTGTCAACTAATTATATATTTTTAAATTTTATGTAAGATCAAATTTGTGTTGAATTTATATCAATGAGTAAAATTGACACCCCTAAACATAACTCCCTTGCCGAGGAGAAGCATTAAAAATGCATCATTGAGAGTTGTGAACCTTCATATTTTAATAGTTCTATCTTGTTGGGCTAACAAAATTTAGGATAAAATATGCTAGTCTCTTAAATATTTGTTTAATGTTTATGTGGTCTCTAATATTTTAATTGTTTCTATTTGATCCTTAAGATTTTTAATTTGTATCAAAGTGATCCAATTCCAAATATCCATCAAAACATCGTGGCGATTCTGGTCACGCGCCAAAGGCATTAACAATTTTTTAATGGACGCTTGTGATTGGACAACATTGATACAATTTAGGTAGTTTAGGGACTAAATAGATACAATTGAAAGATTGTGGACCAACATAGACATTACATGCATACTTTATAGACTAAAAGTGTATTTTTTTACTAAAATTTATTCCCACAATATTTTAATCAAGGGCCAATTATATTCCCAAAAGCACGTTTTTCCCTTAATACAACACTTTAATGTGCTTCTTTATTTCTTAATCAAACTTAGACAACCACCTATATAATTTTCTTGCAGCGTGCGCTGGAAAATGATCTCAAGACTATCTTTCATTTAGGCATCCAAATCTTCCGTATTTGAGAGTCAATTTTTCTAAGAATATAGTCAAATTATGATCTAAAGGTAGACATTTATACCAATTGTCTGAAAAGTTTTACAACAGCCCTTACCACATGAAGCAAGAAGATTGAATTGTAAGCGTTACAAGCCCATCTAATAAGGTGTAACATGAAAATTTAGTAAGTCAAGTATGTAATAACTGATACTATTATTGCTAATGAACTGAGCTGTGTATGAATAAATCAAAATTGAGTCGTATTGAAACTCTTTTTAATTCGTTAATTCATAAGACAAATCAAATTCAAGCTTAATTATGCAATTTACTTTATATATGAGACAAGTTCAAACAAATCTTGATTATTTCAGCAGGTTCTGAATACATTAAAATTGTATATAAATTAATATTATACACAGAATTACTTAATATTGTACAAAATCGATTGTAATACTCAGTTTAAACCGAGATTCGATTTTATATATGAATAATAGTTTGACTTAATTATTTTAATGAGACACGTTGAAACCACGTTCAACCTGGAACTTTTTGCTTGGTTGAAAGAGTCCGAACTTTAAAAAAATTAATAGATTGAGGTTAAACAAGGCATGTAGAAATTTTCACCATTTTGAACTGAGTTTAATTGTTATTCTTTTTTTTTTTTTGCTATTAGAGTTTGATTGTTATTCGGGAAGGAATACATCTATCCCAAATAACGTGTGGTTGATTCCGTTCGATCGTTTGGCGGTGCGGTGGTACTTACTGTTATAAAAAATTGCGCTCGTAAGTTTCAGACCACATATACACTGGCGTATGTCCTTGGATACGAGAGCCAACTTCTTTGTTTTCTTCTCCATAGATAAAAGCCCAACAAAACCCCATTGTAATGGATTTTGATCGATCTCTAACTTCGAATTCTCCATATCACAGCTCAACCCGTCGGAATTTGATCAGATTCCGACCTTTATCATTAACTTTCCTACCAGTTTGTCAGTTTCCGGTCTAGTTAATCCTCAGTTCTACGACCATATTCACCGGAAAAACAAGGTCTCTCGCATGAGTTTGTGTTTTAAATTCTGGTTTTTTTCTGTTTAATATTGTGGGATTGTGGTGATCCGTTCAAAATTGACCTCTGTTTGACTGCTGGGAAAATGGAAGAAAGTAGAGAGAAACAACTAGAAATTTTAGGTCTTACATGTAGTTGTATTAAGGACCTGCTGGTTGGAAATAAAATAATGATGTTTGAAGATTCAAGTGTTCCTTGTTTTTTCTTTTCTATTTTCTGAGCATCCAAACAGAATTATAAACAGGTACTGTTGGAATTCCATGTAAGAATGAATATTCTCTGCTTTTTATGAACTGTAAAGCTTCTTTAATTTCTTCCAGATGCATCCGCTTTGTTATTTTGGTTTTAAAAATTTTAAGATACTTCACTTTCTGAGTCAGATCACATTCTTTTTCTCGGCTACATACGTCTAATTTCGATTTAGTCTTCGTGCCTAGTCATTCTATCTCTGTATATGTGTCAGGTCTTGTGTCGATCCTAAAAACTAGAAAAACTGTCTTATACTGGTGGGGATTGAATTGCAGAGGAGGTGTGTTATGGATCATTTATCGTCCATGCTCAATGGGCTAGCGAGGTCTCTTTCGATTAAGAAGGGGAGAAATTCTGGCAATTGTGGTGGAAGAGAGGCCGTGGAAATGATGGCGAAGGAAGCCAAGAAGAATGACCTGATATTGAGGTCTTCAGGCACTGTTAATGTCGATGGGTCGAAGAATTTTGCATCAGTTTTCTCCAAGAGAGGGCAGAAAGGTATCAACCAAGACTGCTTCATTGTGTGGGAGGTATGCTTAATTACAACAATTGGCAGATATGTGAGCTCATTTCTAATTAAGTCAAAAAAATGGGTATTATTTGATTTCGAGTTTACATTTTCTCAATGATTGGTGTGGCATTTTTTTGGGTTCTCAGTTGATAGATTGTGTAATTTTTTTGTTTGGGTGGTAGGAATTTGGATGTCAAGAAGATATGATGTTCTGTGGGATATTTGATGGGCATGGACCGTGGGGGCATTTTGTGGCAAAGACAGTTAGAGAATCGATGCCTTCGTCTCTGCTATGCAATTGGCAGGAGACACTTGCTGAGGCTTCACTTGATCCGGATTTCGACTTAGAATCAGATAAGAAGCTTCATAGGTTTAATATATGGAAGCATTCCTACTTGAAGACTTGTGCTGCTGTTGATCAGGAGCTAGAGCGGCACCGCAAAATTGATTCCTTCTACAGTGGAACCACTGCTCTGACCATTGTTAGGCAGGTAGTTGAAGGCCCTTGTTCAAAAGCAATTTGCTTTATGAATATGTTAATTCTTTAAATATGAATCTACTTTTCACATTAGAATATGAATATTTAAATTGGTAACCTCTTTTAGTTGTTTATGTTTTACTTAGACAAATCTCATTAAGTCTTCTTCCCGCCTATAAAATTACAAAAAGTTTTAACTACTAGAATGTCTGGTAAAATTAGATTTTTGAATAATTACGTGATAAAATGTCACCCAAAAGTAATTAAAACTAAAATAGCTGTTTAGCACTCAGAAGATGTTAGCAACCATTTTATGTGGGCTGTGTACAATTTATCTTGGACCTAAATACTTTGCAATATGTCTGTTAAGAGTAAAGAAACCTCTGCTAGAGAAATACAACACTCAAAAGGAAATGAAAAATAATACAATTTTCATGGAAGTTAAATTTACCATACAGAGTAATCATACTATCAAATTATCAGGGAAAACACCAAACTTGATTTCTCTGAAGAGTGGGTTGATTATATTCCATATGACAGCTGGGAGAACTGAATAATTAACTACAAAACAAGTTACTTGTTTGCCTTGCTCAGGCTCATTAAGAAACTATCGTGATTGGTCATTTCAAACTAGGCGAACGAAATCAAGTGAAATCATTGTAAAACATGTTTTTAATTCATGATGCAGCATAAGAAATATCAATCAACTTGAGGTTTTTACATTTTACTTCAATATGTAGTAGGGAAAAATCATATTTTGCCTATTAGATAATTTTAAGTGTTACAAAGGGACAATACAGTACTCCCACTGACTTCCGTAGACCATTTTCCTTATTTAGTCAACTGTCATCAACAACCCAATAGCCATAATGGTACTGCTTATAGTGTCTATTTCATGATCACTTTACCATTGAAAGAGTGGGTATCTTGTTTTATAGGTGGTCCTCACAAAGTCACTAATAGATGGAAATATTTTCTGGGTGGTAGTTTTATGGTTTTAGCTCTTGAGAATAAGGGGCTCTTCTTTAGAGAGAATATCTTCCTTTTTCTGGGTAAACAAGGTGCCTTCATCATCTATTGAACTTTTATCCACTCTTTTTCCCACTTGCATCAGAGGATCTATTTCTAATTAAGGATAATGACTTTTATTTCTTGTGCATATGGTAAAGAAGGGTCTCTAATTAATAAATTTTTATTTTTTGGAGGTGTAATTCGATTTAAATAAATTTAGAAAGTAATTTATATATTAAACTTAATAGGTTTAAGTATTCATAAGTTTTTATTAAGCTGTCCCAAGTAGGTACCTCTTCTTCTATATTCATAAGCTACTGTTAATATATTTGGCAGCTTGATTAGTAGGTTATGTGGGGGATTAGTAGCATAGAATTGGCCTTGAAAGTCATAATATATGACTTGCAAACTTTCTGTATACTCAGCTAGCAAGTAGTGTAATACAATACAAGGTAATTGGTCTTATCTTCATTAGTTCCTTTGTTCTTGAGTTGTTCTTTGCCACAAAAAATGCACCTCAGTCAATCCTACCTTGGCTCCAAATATGGGCATTCTTAAAATGGAGTTCTTAATGCAAATAACTTGATGGAACTTAGAAATGTTGGAATGAGTTGTATTGTTTCCCTCTCTTTTCGTTTTTCCTTTTCGTGCCGTGTGAATCTTGATTTCTTTTATTGAGCGTCTTTACTAGTTTTATGCACACACAAGTTCATCAGACATAGCATGATTTGCTTATTCTTCCGAGTCTTTATGATTTGCCAGGGTGAACTTATCTTTATTGCAAATGTTGGTGATTCCCGTGCTGTATTGGCTACCACTTCTGACGATGGCAGCTTGTTACCAGTTCAGCTTACTGTCGATTTCAGGCCCAACATACCCCGTTAGTCCCTCTCTCTCTCTCTCTCTCTCTCTCTCTCTCCCCACTTGCAAAAAATGAAAACACTGATGATCACTGTAAACATGCCAATAACTGTTCACAGAGGAAGCTGAGCGGATAATCCAGTGCAATGGACGAGTGTTCTGCTTGCATGATGAGCCTGGGGTACACAGGGTCTGGCTGCCGAATGAAGAATCACCTGGGCTGGCAATGTCTAGAGCCTTTGGAGACTACTGTGTGAAGGACTTCGGACTAACTTCTGTCCCTGAAGTGACACAAAGACACATAACAGGGAAAGACCAATTCATTGTGCTGGCAACAGATGGGGTATGTATTGCACTTTCAAATTACCATCTCGTTGGAAAAGGAGGAAATGTCTATAGATGCTTTAACTGTGAAAATCAGTCACAGAAATCAGTCTGAAGTCGCAAGCAGACTTTTTTGTTGCCATAAACTGACCCGTTATCTATGCCAAGAACTCATGATGCGAATAGAACCCTAGTGCACATCACTAAACTCACAAACGCACTTTGACTATTTTCAAATATAACTATTGGCTGTTGTTTTCATTAACCTGCCAAAAAAACTGAAAAGTGACGGACAACTTGGGATGTTGGTTATGTTAATTCTATCTTCTTTTGTCTAAATCTTGAGCATTAGGCACCTACAAAATTCAGTCAATTTTCGGTGTCTCCAGGCCTTTTGACATGAATATTTTGGCTGTCTTGGCAAACTTTAGGATCAAAATTAATACTGCAAGTGTTTATTCCTGTTCAGGTATGGGATGTTGTTTCCAATCAAGAAGCAGTGGAAATTGTGATATCAACACCTGACAAAGAAAAGTCGGCTAAACGTCTGGTTGAATGTGCTGTTCGAGCGTGGAAACGCAAGAGGAGGGGTGTTGCCATCGATGATATTTCAGCTATTTGTCTCTTCTTTCACACTTCTCCTTCATCACTTCAAATTTTCCCTGTTACTACCCCTAAATAATAAATAAGAAACAGCAGTGTTAATTGCTTCTCTCTATCCTCTCTCTCTCTCTCTCTCTCTCTCACACACACACACACACACACACACACATAATTTTTAGCCTATAAAAGTGTCTTTCAAAGTTTTTGAAAATGACAAAGGGGACAGGTCTATATAGTTTGGGAAAAAGTAATACTAACCTAAGTTAGCATAATAATGTGTAAAGTGGTAGAATCTCAATTAAGAAGTTCAATATTTTAGTGAGAATAACGCTATTGATTCATATCATTACTACATCATTGAATCAATAAATTAGATCAACTTTTTAGGTATCGATAGTATTACACTTCAGAAAAAAATTATAATCGATTTAAAAAGAAATTTTTTTAACTTTTTATTTAGCGAGAATTGTTAAAAGCTACACATTTCATACTTAATTTGTTAATTAGTTCAACTATATATATTTTTTGAGTAATACTAGATGAACTTAAAAAGTAAACTTAAAAATTAAATTTGATAATCTTAATTATTAAATAGGTAGTGGATCCTATAGTTGGATCTTGACGGATCAAAGAGAGAAGGTAGGAGAACCCTTTGGTTTCTCTTTTTTTTCTTTTTCTCTCTCTCTCTCTTTTATGGAAAATGCAACGCACAATGGGGGGAAAATATGATTTTTACTCTTTTTAGACCCTCTAATGCATGGCTTAAAATGCGGCACACATCCCAACATTTTTTGATTTAATTTTATTTCAAATCAATTAAATCTCGTTTTATTTTAAGTTCAGTATATTTTTATTGAACTGAATTTAAATTATTTCCCGGGTTTTGCATTTAATTCTTGATCGCGTTTATTTTAGTCGCGCGATGTTCGATCGCCTCGTTAAACGCAAAAATTCTGATTGTATTAGAATTCGACAAAAATTGGCTAGATAATTAAATTTCAAGAGACGAATCCAACGGATAGGTTTATTTCGTCATCTAAGTTGCAGAAAAATTTGAGTTTTCAACTCGTATCGTAACGGCTAATTACCATTTTGTCTCTTTTCATAAAATTTTAATTTTTTCGAGTTTTACATTTTTCTCCCCTTAAAAGAATTTCATCCCCGAAATTTCACACGTGTGCAAATATAAGAAAATGCATATGCTACAAATCCTATAACACTCTACGATTAAAGAATGTACCTCCATCCTCAAATAAGAATGGGTAGGTAGTACGGATAGTGTCCTCACGCTCTCATGCTCCTCCTCCACACCACTGTACTGCCACAGCCCTTTCACCAGTCTCACAGTCTTGCCACGCAAAATCTACTCTCGACTATCCATGATACGTAGTGGTCTCTTCTCGAAGGTCCCATCCACATCAACAACCAGCTCACCCTAATCCACCGCATGTGTAGGATCTGGAGTGTACATTCGGAGCATAGAGATATGGAATACTGCGTGAATACTCGATATATTTGGCGGTAATGTCAACCGAAAAACAATTGTGTCAACCCTCTCAAGCAACTCAAATGGCCCAATATACCTCGATGATAGCTTTCCCTACTTTCTAAACTTGACCATTCTCCTCTTAGGCATAACCTTCAAAAAGACATAATCTCCAACCTCAAACTCCAAAGGTCTCCACTGCTTATCAGCGTAGCTTTTTCTGTTGGATCTGAGCCGATGGTCCTCCTCGATTGACCGTCCGTTTGGGGATTAAAAGTTATGCTCATCATCAACTATGTCCCTAGAGCCCGCTAGAAGCTCTATCAGAAGTGAGTCGTGAACATGGGATCCCGATTCTATACAAAAGATACGGGTACTCCCATGCAACCGAACTATCTCCTACATATACAACTTGTAGAATTCCTCCAGTATGAAGGTCATCCACACAACAAGAAAGTACGCCGCTTGCATAAGTTAGTCCACTATCATCCATACCGTGTCATGCCCACGCGAAGTCCATGGTAAGTGGGTCACAAAATTAATAGTGACATGTTCCCACTCCCATTCAATCACCTCTAAAGGCTGAGATAATTCTGCTGGTCTCTGGAACTCATCTTTGACCTGTTGACACGTGAGACATCTACTAACAAAGTCTCCAATGTGTCTCTTCATCCCATTCCAGTAATACTGGTGGCGAAGATCATGGTACATATTCGTTCCACTGGGATACACTACAAAATGGGAGCAATAAAACTCCTTGAGCATCTCTTCTCTCAAATCAGTAGACTAAGGAACCACAATCCTTCCCCTGAATTGAAAACTACCATTAGTGTGAATGGCCCAGCTCTCATTTTTACCCGACTGTGTCTGGTCCCTAATGGACAATCCATGTCTTGTCCCTAGGACTCGATCACTCTACTTAGTAAGGAAGGGGTAGCTACCAGACTTCCTAAAATGTTTTGAGCTTGATCATTTTAGTATAGCCCGAACTGTCCCACATTCTCGAGTATCTGCCACTCCCGGGAAACTATATTAGCCAAGACTCCCATTGACTTTCGACTGAGTGCATTAGCCACCACATTTGCCTTACTAGGATGGTAATGCAAGGTGAATTCATAGTCCTCCAGGTATCTCCATCCACCTACATTGCCTCATATTGAGGTTCTGCTGTGTGAAGATGTACTTGAAACTCTTGTGGTCTAAAAATACCTCAAACTAATTTCCATATAGATAGTGGCACAATGCCTTCAAGGCAAAACAATGACCGCCAACTCCATGTCGTGTGTGGGATAATTCTGCTCATAGCTCTTTAGCTACTATGAACCATAAGCTACCATCCTCCTGAACTACATCGATACATATCCTAGTCTGTCCTTTGAGGCATCACAATAGACTGTATACCTCTGCCCCTTCTATTGAACGATAAGGATAGAAGTTGAAGTAAGCATCCTCTTCAACTCCTGCAATGCTCTCTCACATAAGTCATCCAACAGGAATTTGAGCTTTTCTCTGGTCAACCTAGTCATAGGTGCAGCTAGCCGTGAGAAGTCCTCAATGAACCTTCGATAATACTCTGTCAATCCCAAGAAATTGCGTATCTCAAAGATTAACTTAGACCTCTCCCAACTCAACACTACTTCAACCTTCTCTAAGCCAACTGACACACTCGTAATGGACACAACGTGGCCCAAAAATTTTACCTCCATCAACCAAAATTCACATTTATTGAACTTGATGTATAACTGATGGTCCCTCAAAATCTGGAGAGCGATCCTTAAGTGACCCTCATTCTCTTCCTCAGATTTGGAATAGATGAGAATGTCATCAACAAAGATTACGGTAAACTGATCTAAATAGGGTTGGAACACTCTATGAATAAGGTCCATGAATGCCGATGGGGCATTTGTTAAATCAAAAGGCATAGCGAAAAACTCAAAATGCCCGTATTGCATCCTAAACGTCGTCATAGGGATATCGACCTCCCTAATCCTCAACTGATAATATCTCGTGCACAGATCTATTTTGGAGTAGATCTATGCTCCTTTTAGTTGATTAAATAAGTCATCTATGCACGACAATGGGTACTTGTTCTTGATGGTGACCCAATTCAATGGCCGATAGTTGATACATCGCCTAAGGATCTTGTCCTTCTTCTTGGAAAATAATACAAGAACACCCCCCCCCCCAAGGTGAGGTATTTGGTTTAATGAAACCCTTTTCTAATAATTCTTGCAACTGGGCTGTGAATTTTTGCAACTTTGTAAGTGCCATCCTATGTGACGTTATAGAAATAGGAGATACACCAGGTTGTAACTTAATGGTAAAGTTTATATCCTGATGTGGAGGTAATCCCGATAGCTCATCTGAAAAAATATCTGAATACTCGTAAAGTACCTGAGGTAGACCTAACTCCTGTCTCACCTCGTCCTCAAGTGTAAGGTCCGCAAGCAACTGTTCATGCCAACAAGAGTCATATAAGGCTTGAGGGTAAAATATTGTGCTTTTCTCCCTAAAACTTGAAACAAACACCCTCTGATGTATAGGCAGTGCCCCTTTTCTGATCACAATCGATGATGACTCAGTGTGTCGCCAACCAATCCATTACAAGGATGACGTCCAATTTTGACATGTCCATGACCCTAAAGTCCATATTGAGTAAAATCCTTGAGATATCTAACTCACACCCCCGATATATCTGATCAATGCAAACCCTAGCTCCTAGAGGAGAACTCAAATACAATGGCTCCTCTAAAGTCTCAACCTTTAAGCCCAAATCATTTACACATGATGCAGTTATGAATGAATGAGATGTACCCCATATCAAAAATACCCTTGCCCATAAGCGAGAGAGTAGAAATGTACCATGTATCATCGATTGATCCACCAACTCAGTTTGGGGTGTGATGACATAGACTTGACCTTGAGTCCCTGAAGTCTCCACTTGTAAGCTTTGTCATTGGCTTTGGCCCAAACCCTAGCCCATTTATCCTGATTGTAGAGTCCCCACACGTGAAGTAATAGGGGCCTGTGTAGCACCCTGGAACTAGAACTGACTTCCTTGGCCCATGGTAGGATAAGGAGGAATGAAAAATGTCTATGAATGCCCCACTGATGACTAGGACTAAGATGTCTCGTAACTTTGAGATCTCTGCCTCTAAGGACAATCCCGTTTCAATAACCCAGTTGGTGGCATATAAAACAAGTCCTCTGACAAGCCTGATAGGAAGCCCTGAAATTTCTTCCACCTTGAAAGGATTAACCTTAGCTTTGGCTTTGATAGTCTTGGCCCTACCCTTGATACCCTTATGGGGTGGATGTCCTTTACTTCTTCCCAAAACTAGTGGAAAAGGAGGGGAAGAGGGCTGAATCTCTTTCTTCTTATCCTTAGAACCCGCCTCCTGAATTTTTTTAGCATCTTCCACTTATCTCTCAATAGTCATGACTATCTCGACCATTGAGTCTACTTGTAGGTGGTGGCTTATAATCTTTCTCCGGATGGACAACTTCAAGCCATTCTCGAACCTCCTCACTTTGGCCAAGTCAATGGCCACATAGTAGCTGGAAAAATGGGCTAGTTCGATGAACTTAGCCACGTATTTTATCACCGTCGTAGTACTTTGCTTCAAATCTAAGAATTCCCAAACTTTCACTTGTCGGATAACCGATGAGAAGTACTTACCCATGAAGAGTTCACGGAACTTTTCCCTTGTCATTGCCTCAACATTGTTTGAGGCCTTTACCCAATTCCACCTGTAAACATCCACATGATTATAGTAATATCATAATAAATTGTGTAGTAATTTTAATATATGTAATAGTGTAGGAATGAACCACATAGGTTATAACCGTATAAATAATGATATTGTGAAAACCCGGATAAATATATAAAATCATTTGTAATAGAAGTTGTATCAACTAGGTTTGATGTCCAAAAGTATTTTGTATAAGTTTAGATTGGCTTTGGAAGAGTTAAAAGTGGATTGGAAATGAAAAACAGGAAAAAGGGACAAAACTGTCAAAGGGGACCGATACGCGTACTGGTACGCCGAAGACCAGTAGCCATACCGTATCGGTATGCTCGACAGATTTTAAAAATTTTTAGTCGCAATCTGGGTCCGATTCCTTCCACTATAAATACATAAAGACATCCCATTTAGCCCCATTTCAATACCTCAAACCCTAAAAAACCTTAGAGAGGAAGAAAGGAAGAGAAGAACATAAGATAAAAGGGGATTTGCACCTTGAATTGAATCAAAACCCTAGATTTCTTCAAGAATACAAAGTTAGGGGTTTTCTTCCATTCTTGTCCATTGATGCTAGGGCTTATATATATATATATATGTTTTGACTATAAAGCTTATATATATGCATGAAAAACCTTGATTCTTGATATTCTTTCAAAATTACCATGTTTTAAACAAAATTAGAGTAGATAACCATGAAATCTTTTTTCTTGGTATAAAACCCTAGTTTTCAAAAGAAATGGTTTTTCCTCTTGATTCGTCCTTTGATTTTGATTTAAAAAGTCTAGTGCTTTATATTGAACAATAAAATGTTATGGTTGATGATCTTTTGCTTATTTTAGAATTGGATTGTTATGTGAGAAATTTGTTGGGGATTGTATCTCTTGAGGATGTTAGGATGACCATGGGTGGCCGTTGACCAGGTATCGTAGAGTGGGTAGATGTGTTTCTTACTCCATGTAGATTTGAATTTTTTCTACCACTCGTAGTGGGGTTGGTGCCTTGTGAGGACCAAACCACTATTCGCTCATGGGTACCGTGGTTGAGGGTTAATATACTACTCTTAGGTTGGATTCATCACTACCATTGTGTTGGTATACGCCCTTCCTAAAAGTTAGAGATCTTTTTCGAGGATTGGGTGTGTGAGTGTGGGCTAGAATATTCTCAATGTGTCGATTCATGCGATGTCATACATCATGATTGAGATACAAGTACAAATTCATAACCATAAGCTTTAGTTGATTTACCTTATGAGTAATGTTACAAACAGTGGATTTTGGTGCAATGTTAAAATGGTTTATTTCTTGGGAATTGGTTTATCTCTTCATTTAATTATTGCTATTACGTAAACTTGAGATTGAAATGTCCTTGTTTTATTTCAAATGTTATGTATGATATTTGCGAAATGAGATCGACTGTTTTTATATATTTTCGAAACCTTGTTCAAGTTTGGAGGGATGTTGCTACGGAGTTTAGTGCTCACCCCCTACAATATTATTCATTCCTAGATGTCGATTTAGATGAAGAGCTCGGAGTTGACGAGCAAGTGGCTTGGGAAGCCCAATTGGAGGAAAGCGTGGATCCCGAGGGGAATGTCTAGAGTTGATCTCTCCATGTTTTAGATTAGGGGATATATTTTGGTACATTAATAGATGTATTTTGTTTATTCCGTTGCGAGAAAATAGTTAATTCTTTTGGGATGTAACGATCATAGTTTGGCCTATTCTTTTGGATGTGATGGTCATGGTTGACCTATTCTTTTGGGATGATATTGTAAATGCTTTATTTGATGAATGAAATATTCTTTAATGATGAATTTATTTAGTTGCTCTCAAGATGTGAATGGTTTAGATCGTGATGCCGTCCAAGGTGGCTTTGGGGGTGTTACACCACCATAGATAGGCCTCTCCCTCAAGTTGAAAAGTAGCTAGCCTTATCTTAGTGGCGTTGGAGGTGATCTTCATAGCCTCCAAGATCTTGTCTACTTGTCGGAATGATGTCGACCACCATCAAATCGGCCCCTCCCATAAAGGTAGGTGACTTGTGTGCTTAGAATTTCTGGAGGTTGTTCGAGCCTGCTTCGCCCATGTTGGCGTTGGCTTACATAAAGGTAGTAGTCATTGTGCCCATAGCCTTCATGAAGGCTTATTAATCAAAGGCCAGTGGTGGTGGTTGGTTGTTCCGTCCAGCTCCTCGACCATTTCGGTGTCTTCTTCTTCTACTTGCCATCTACACACACGTAAGATAGCAATAGACTACTAATCTTAGTATCCCAAAATCAAAGATTAAAATTAAAAGGTTGGGAAGTTTCCCTCTTGTCTCACAAGTAGGAGGTATGCCACCCACCAGCAGACACCCAAACCATAAACTTTCCCATTCTTTCTTTTTCTAGACCCCAAGGTTATATTTTCTAACCCTAGTGTCTCATTTTCATACACATTGAATCATGCATATAATCACATGTAGTATACCCGATACCACGTTGTTATACCCCATTCACCGAGATCATAACCAAAATAGACTTTGGACAGAGACTCCTTTGTAGGGGAGCCTTATCCAATCCGTAACTTATGCATACATTATTCATAGGATCATTCAAAGGTCCAAATCCTAATGATTATGACTTATTATTCTCCACTTACATCATCCATAGAGGGACGCTCAGGAAGTGAAGGCCCCTCAGTGTTACATTTTAAATTTTCAAATTTTTTGAAAAGGTACTAGTACCTCGTATAAGTGGTACTAGTACTTGACCTTTTTGTTTGCTAGATACCAGTACCTGGGCCCATTGTTTACCAGGTATTGGTACTTGTTATCCTAGATATTGGTATCGTTACCTGAAAGCCAAAGTACCAGTATCTGAGCCCACTAGAACCTAGGTATCAGTGCCTATAAGCCTTGGTATTGGTACTTTGGACCTTCCGACAGTATGGTACCGGTACATAGGCCCAAATTTTCCCTAATCATTCAAATTTTCAATTCATGTCATTCACACTCACACCATACTCAACACATTCATTCATTTACATGAAAACATTGTCCAATAAAGTCTCATTATATACTCTATTACCAATATACATGTTCAAAACAAATTTACATGATTAATTTACAAAATTCAATTCAAAAGCCACATTCTGGCTACGTCATCAACAAGGGCCCAAATGAGGGCCGTCCACCGGCGCTTGTCTAACATCTAAAATATGTTTCTATAAAGGGTGAATCAAGCTCAATAGGATATCTCCTAAGGAGGCTACTCCCTAACCCAAATACATATAAAATTTCACATGCAATTCATCACATAAATCATTTATTCTATAACATACATTTTATAAATAAATGCTACACTTTTCATGCCATCTCATGAGATAGAACTCACATATGAAATGCAACTCCGAGCCCTTCACCGGCTCCCATAACTGTAAACCCCACACTTTAATCTTTATATATGTATATATGTGTATATAGCAAGTAATTAATTCTTTTGAAATGAATATGGTAAAATTCGAATAAATAGTAGTTAAAACTTAGTTTTAGTTTGCAAATATATGAAATCGTCGTAATAGAACTTGTACCAACTAGGTTTGATGTACAAAAGTATGTTGTATAAGTTTGGGTTGGAATTGGAAGGTTTTGGAATGGATTGAAAATGAAGAAAGGAGCATTTGTAGAAAAATAGGCAAAACCTTCCAGAAGGTTGATGAAAAATCTTCCGAAAGGTTAAGGTAAAGGCTTATTCAGTAGGTAAAACCTTTTGGAAGGTCGATGAGAAACCTTCTGGAAGGTTAATAAAAATGTTTGTCCAGTAGACAAACCTTCCAAAAGGTCGATGAGAAACATTTCGAAAGATTAATGAAAAGGTTTGTCTAATAGGCAAACCTTTTGGAAGGTTTTCAAAAAATCTGAAATTTTAAGTCGTGAGTAGCCGACTTTCCTTCCATTATAAATACCTAAGGACGTCCCATTTAGCCCCATTTCAACATCTCTAATCCTAGGAAACCTTAGAGAGGAAGAAAGGAAGAGAAAAACACAAGATCAAAGGGGATTTCCGCTTCAAGAAGATCAAAACCCTAGTTTTTCAAGAATACCAAGGTAGGGGTTTCTTCCTATTTCTTTTACATTGAGGATAGAGTATACTTATATGTATTCTTTTGGCTCTAAATCTTATTTATTTGTTAGTAAATCATTGATTCTTGATATTCTTGCAAACACTATCATGCTTTAAACAAATCTATGGTGAGATAACTATTAAATCTCTTCTTCTTGACTCAAAACCCTAGTTTTCAAGAGAAATTGATTTTTCATTTGTTCTTGATTTCAAAAATTTAGTGCTTTATATTGAACCAAAAAATGGTATTTATGATGATCTCTTGCATATTTTCTTANGTCCAAGGGGAATTTTGGGGCGTTACAATAACACATGCAATGTTATGCGTATGCATCCGGACATTCTAAGTCTCTATCATTGATGTTAGACATCTAATGACCATTTTATAAAAGCTTTGTGTCTTTCTTAGGGTGGATTAATACNGAGGTAATTGTGATTGGAGAAATTGAATATTGTATCTCTTGTGAATGTTTGGATGACCATGGGTGGCCGTTGACTGGATATCATAGAGTGGGTTAGATACGTGTCTTATTTCGTGTGGGTTTGAAGGTTCCCTATCACTCATAGTGTGGTTGGTGCCTTGCGAAGACCAAACCACTATTTGCTTACGTGTTATCGAGGTTGAGGGTTAGTATACTATTTTTGGATTGGATTCATCACTGTCATGAGTTGGTATACGCCCCTTCCTAAAGGTTGCATATCCTTGCGAGGATTTAGGTGTGTGTGTGGGTCAGGATATTCTCGATGTGTTTATTCATGCAAATCATACATCATACCTGAGATACGAATACAAGTTGTGGATTTATGTGTTATTGTGTGGAATTGGTTTCCTACAAGAGCTTGTGGAGATATGAGACTCTACAAGAACTTGTGGGAAATAGTTTATGGTTGAAAATGGTTTATTGTTGGGAGATTCATTTTACTTCATTTAAATTATTGCGATTGCGTACACTTGAGATCAAATAAATAGTCACTGTTTTATTTCAAGTTATATATACTATTTTGAAAAATGAGACCGAATTATTTTATATGTTTTATAAACCTTGTTTGAGATTGGGAGAATATTGCTACAAAGCTTAGTACTCATCCCCTACAAACTATATATTTTTCAGATTGTGGTCTAGACGAAGAGCTCAGAGTTGAGGAGTCGATACATTAGGAAGCTCCACTAGACGGGCTCGTGAATCCCGAGATGGACATCTAGGGTGATACTCTCCTAGGTACTAGACTAAGAAATTCTTTTGAGATTATGTAAAGATTAATCTTTTGTTATTCTGCTGCAAAGTTTAAACTTGATTTCTTTTGGGATATAGATGTCATAGTTCGGTATATTCTTTTGGACAACGCTGTAGATATTGTGGATGATGAATGAAATTATTTTTAAATTATGGATGTTATTAGCTTCTCTCGTGTTGTGAATGATTTTTAGATTATAATGTCGTCCAAGGGGAATTTTGGGGCGTTACAATAACACATGCAATGTTATGCGTATGCATCCGGACATTCTAAGTCTCTATCATTGATGTTAGACATCTAATGACCATTTTATAAAAGCTTTGTGTCTTTCTTAGGGTGGATTAATACCAACGGGAGTGTATATCCGAAATTTACTGGGTCATGCACCTGAGGGAGAATCTAGCCATGCTAACCCTGACACATATTTTCAATCCAACCCATGCGACTCAATCGCACTAGGTCCAACCTTTCTGAGCCCACGTATCAACCTACCAAAGATGGTGTTTGATCAAAACCATGCACATACACTCACACTCATCTAGAATGCCCACAAATGTAATACTACCCGTGCATATGCAAATGGAATGTATAATTACAATTTATAATATCATGTTTTCACAAACATTCTCAATTTCTCAAATATTAATTATATCATAATGCATATAATAACATTTTTCAACACCACTAAGCATGTTGTAGCATGTTCCACTCAAATAACACAATTAATTATCCATAGGCATTTTATCAAACACATTCAAAGCACAAATGTAAACACATAGCATATCCAAACAACAAATTCTTAATGAAATTCAAAGTCAAATAATTTCATCATACCAAATTATACAAGCAAACATAGTCTTATATCCACATTCTAACAACTCTAGGTATGTGTTATATATGAGACTTTATCTCTAACACCTTATCAATTTTATATCTCAACCCTAGGTAGAAAATAAACTTAGTTAGGAAAAAACCCCTACCGCTTGTAGCATATATTCACATAGAAGACGTCCCAACGATCTCAAAACACGTTTTCAAAATTCGATCCCGAAAATCCCATCCTTTAAATCTTGGCAAAACTCATAATCTTTGGTATGTACGAGTAGCATTCGTTGCATAGAACAACTTTAATTCTTAACCTGAAGCAATCCTACAATTGGATCTCAGCGGATCAAAAAGAGAAGGTGGGAGAATCCTTGGTCTCTCTCTCTCTCTCTTCTGGAAAATGTAGCACACAATGGGGGGGAAATCAAATTTTTTCCCCTTTTATACCCTCCGATTGCATGGCTTAAAATGTGCCACACGCCTTGATGTTTTATGATTTGATTTTATTCTGAATCAATTAAATTTCGTCTCATTTTAGGTTCAGTAAATTTTTATTGAACTAACTTTAAATTATTTTTTGGGTTTTACAATTAATTCCTAATCACGTTTATTTTAGTCACGCGATGCCCGATCGCCTTGTAAAATACAAAATTCTAACTGTCTCAGAATTTGAAGAAAATTAACTGAATAACTAGATTTTGCGAGATGAATCCAATGATGAGGTCCATTTTGTCATCCGAGTTTTAAAAAAATTTGAGTTTTCAACCTATAGTTTTGAAAATCGGCCATTAAGCACTGTAACGGTATCGGCAGCCTCCGATTCCGTTACAGCGCGTAACGTCTGTTATAGGCCAATTTAATAAATTGAAAAAATTGACATCCATAACGCCCATTACGGCATCGTAACAGCCTGTAACGGACGTTACACTACATTGGTGCTGTAACGGCCATTACGGCATCGTAACGCCCTAAAATCTTTAATTTGGCAGCAAAAAAGGAAGATCGGTGAATAACAAATATGATACCGTTTTCAAATTTAAATGAGTGGAAGAAGAAATCTAAACTTTATACAATACATATCTGTTGAATTTCTTCTTCTTGTGGAATTTTGTGGCTGATGTATATAATTTTATATACAACAAGTTGCAGAGATGAATAGGTCTTGAATGTGAAGAAGATGAAGTGGGAATAATTGGATACAATGCACTCAAAAAGAAGTTTAGAGTGTGAATTGTTATGATTGATCCGTTTTCATCAGTGGTCCTCGTGATCCATCATGGCTGGTCACGTGGGTGTTAGAATGGAGAAAACAACACTCCACAAACACAAAGAATAAGAAAAGCTTTTGCCTTTGAAGACCACATGTCTGAAACTATGTTTCAAATAGACACTATACTAAATTAGATTATTTTTAAAAAAAAATTAAGTCTATATTACAAAAAATTATTAAAGATAATAAAAGAAAATTGAGTTTATTAAAATTAAGTCTATATTTCGCTTTTAGGGGAGATATGAATTATAAAAACACATTCACGTTCCCAAATTTTGTTATTATTAATGTTTATTCAATGTTATACATATTTTTAATATCTCATTAACCTGTTAAAATACACTAAAAATCACTAAACACTCATATTTGCATTATTTTATAGTTGAAACATGAAAATTTTGTTTTATAAGCATTGTGAGTTGAAAAA